>CM057784.1:23451199-23625068 GCA_030064435.1 Trapa incisa
GCCCACCGTTATGAAATCTTGCCAAGAATGTCTGGCTATTCTAGAGGTAGCTAACACGTAATGGACCCCCTCTCCAACTAGCAGTTCGTTGATTGGTAATATCATTGATACAACAAATTTGACATTTTTTGACAGGATATTGACCGGAAATAGTACCGTCTAGCGTGCTTCTATAGTAATAGTTTGAAGGTTATTTGAGTTTTGGCTGGGATGGACCTATCAACTCTAACCGAGCAATAAGGCTCTGTAAAGTTGATCATTACGAATGTTACGATTCACTCGATTGGGAGGGGCTGTAAGCGAAAGCCTCCCCTTCATTTTCATTCCTGCATCGGGAGTTTGGAATCAGCGTCCGTCCCATTATTACTCGAAAGGCAGTCTTATTGGACCCCTTCGGGAATTCAATCTTCTTGGCGGCTACCCCTCAACGTTTTAAATAGGCCTTTGGGACCGGAAACAAGAAGTTGTTGCGGTGCCAGTAGGGATAATCAAAGCCTAGAGTAGGATTGGCTCCAACCGGATGAGAATAAGCCCTTCTGTGCTGCAGTTGCACGGCAAGGGAAGGGCTGTTCGGAAAAGGCAAGGTTCGTTCGGGTCCTTTCTCGGGCTTCTTTGTTCGTCTTTCTCCTTTCTCACCTTGTTTCTTCATAATGACCACTCGACTTCTATTCATATGAATTTCTTTCTCTTTATTGGGGAGGAGTTCTTTTTTTATAATCGAAGGGTTGAATCCATCTCCAGAACGCTCAGACTGCTTTGAAAAGAACTCTATCGAGCCTACACACCCTAGCAACAAAAGACGACGCGCGCATAGGCATCAGAGCTAGCAAGCGGAGGATAGAAGAGAAATCTATAGTAAGCGAGAAAACGGAGAAAGTAAGTGGAGGCTCGAAAGCGAATCACGCTAGTGTGCATGTAATTTTCTCGCTAGCTAGCAAACGATAAAAGGTAGTATGAGCGCAGACGGAGAGCGAATAAGCAAATGAAGCATACTTTATACGCACACACTAATGCGATTAGGCTTTCAAGCCTACGCTTGCTAGGGAGAAAGGATTCGAAGCGCGCCAAATAGTAAGCAGAGGGTCCGAAGGAGAGCGTGTATAGACTCCGCATTACTTACTGTTACGGCTTTTTATTAGAGTCGGAGCTTGCTCTCTTGCTCACGTAGGATCATTTCGGACCTTCAAGTTCAGGTACGGTGCAGAACGAACGACGCTACGCGTGCCAGAGAACAAGTGAAGGCACTGTAAGAAAAGTACGCCAAAAAGTATGGGAGTCTCGAAAGAGCGCGCTAGTACACGCGTATAAAATTCGCATTGCTTGCTGCTCTCGTTTGAACTCGGAGCTTGCTGTTTATCGCGTTTCGGATCCTTTCGAACCTCCACTTGCTACTCCGAGAATGCCGCGAGAAAATGAAGCGCACTAGCGCTCTTTTGACTCTATTGCTCGTATAGGGTCGATTCTCCCTAGAGCTTGCTTTATTGCTTCCTCCGGTCTCTCCTCCGCTTGCTCTCAACAATAAATCTATAAAAAACAAGAGTAATGTAGAATGACTTTTCCCGAGTTAGTTATCCCAACTCATCCCTAGTATTCCTCCTCGCTATAAGACGTGGGATCGACCTGGCGAGCCCTTCCTCTTTCTAATCCTTTTGGAAGAGTTGGCATGCCTATCCATCATTTATCTAACCTTTGCTCCACTATCAACCACCGGAATGGTTATTTTGCCTGCCCCGCTTTCCTCTCCCGCGGCAAGAGCTCATTTGCCAAGTCCGAACTCCCACTTTCTCGTCGATGACGGCTCTCTTCGATGCTAGCAACCGCCTTTGACCCTTTTCCGTTTCTTTCCATTTCCAACCATTCTAGCAGAAGGAGAGACTTGACCTTTACTTAGAGAGGGGCAGCGGTACCACGCTCTTCTGTGCTCGTAGGTTCACTCCCCTAGGCATCCTGACTAAGGTCTCGCAAAGGTGCACTTCCCTTATGCTTCCAGCCGCTTCACTTATTTTGATAGGTTATATAGAAGGGTGGGTTGGTTATATACACTTATGCGCCTTTTTTCTTCGAACCTTTTGGTATGTATTGCCCCCTAACTATAGATTAGATCCACCGGAAGAGAAAACTCCATTTCGTACTGCTGCTGAATCGTCGAACTTATCCACCAAGGGATTCGTGAAATTTCTGTGGATTGCGTTGGGAGAAATTTACCAAAGCCAGGCAGATAGATAGACTCCTTTCCCGCTAACTATGGGAGAGTAAGAAAAAAAAGAAAAATGATTGTTTTTTAATCAGCGCCCCCTGGGTAGGCAGGTACTAATTGTACTCTCACTACCAACCAGCAGACATCATCTAAATGGGTCTTGCCGGTATCAACAACGAGAACAAAAAATAACCATGGAAACAACAACTAACTATGGCACTTGGCCCAGATAACGTGCTAGGCGTGAGAGCTAGCAAGCGGAGGGGAGGAACGACCGTATGCTTGCTCTCTGGAAAGCTAAGTGAAGGAAGGACCCTACGCGCGTGTCTTGTTGTTTTGTTGCTAGGAAGCGTAGGCTCGAAAACTATAAGTGCTAGCGCGCTTTCCGTTTTCTTACTTTCGAGCCCTAACTTTTTTTTTGCTGGCTTGCGTACTCTTCGAGCCGTAGCTTGCTTGCTCTTTCTCGCCTATGCTTGCTCTCTTGCGTACGTAGGCGTGAGAGCCGCAAGTATAGGCTTTTAAGCCTAAGCGCGCTAAGGGTTGTTGACCTTCACTTACTCTCTGCGCGCGTAGGGTTGGTCATTTCGGACCGTACCTAAACTTGCTTGCTACCGAACGAGAAAACGGAGTGCGCACTAGCGCACTCTTTCGAGCCGTAGCTTGCTATTTGGTGGGCTTCAGGTACTTTCGGACCTGCGCTTGCTTTTTCACGCACTTCAGGTCCTTTCGGACTAGGCTTACTCTTTGGTGCGCTTCGGCTTATGCGCAGGTCCGAAATAACACTACGCAAACAAGAGAGCAAGCGGAGGCTCAAAAGCTGGAGCGCGCTAGTGCATACTCCGTTTTCTTGCTTACTGCTCCGACTTTCTATTAGAGCACTAACTTGCTTTTTGGCGTACTTCGGATCCTTTTGGACTTACGTTTACTGGGCGCAGACACTCTTGTAAACGCTCCGCACTCAGTAAGGGTTTTTTAAACTTTTTAAGCGCGTGCATACGTATAGAGTCCGCATTCGAAGCCGGAGTGCTTTTTTCGCTAGTGCGCTCTTTGTTTTCTCGCTGGCTCGCTCTGGCTTTATTTTCTCACCGTAGCTTGCTTGCTCCGGCTTTCTATTTGACCCTCTGCTTGCTTTCTTGCTTGCTCTGGGTTGGTCTCCCCGGAGCAAGCGTAGGCGAGAAAGCTGTAGCAACAAGCAAGCGGACTATATATGAAAGCGTGCTAGCAAACGAGTAAAGATAGTACGAACGCAAACGCTCTCGAGAAAATGGAGAGTGCAAATGTAAGTAGACTTGAGAGTCAGCGAGCATAGGTGCTGAAAATTTATGCGCTCGCTGCTACGGCTTTTTATTCTATTAGAGCCGGAGCTTGCTCGCTTCCGGTCATTTCGTACCTCCGCTTGCTCTTTCAGACCCAGAGCTTACTCTTTGGCGTCATTTCGGATATTCGCTTGCTGGCTCTAAAGTCTAAGTGCGCGTCTGGGCTTTCCCTTTTCTTGTTGGCTATGAATACTAACTTTTGTCGCTTGATTTGTTCGATAAAGTAAACAATTCGTTCCGACAACTTCGGACCAGATGTTGCCCTTTGAATTAGCCGATCAACCAAAATCGATCGGGCGGGCTGGTTGGTTGGGAAGGGGTGACTAGCGGAGAAAATAATCGCAAAGAGATAGATTCTACTATTTGGTCAAGATGAATGAGTGGCTGTGAAGTATGCTCGGGAGGAGATTTCCCTTTCCCCGAGTCAGTACAGTCAGAAAGGGGAGGTCCCGCTGTTTAGACTGCATTTCGGGAGTTTGAACACCATCCTATTTCAATAAAAAATATAAGATAGTTAGCGACAAAGAGCAAGCTATGGCAAGAAAGCCGGAGCAACAAATAATGCGGATTTTATACGCGCGTACTGACGCGTTCCGGCTTTCGAGCCTCCGCTTGCTCACGTGGAGTCATTCTAAACTTCTGCTTGCTCTATTGCTCACGTAGATTCGTTTCGGATCTCCGCTCCGAATCTCCGCTTGCTCTCTTTCTCGCGTCGTTGCTCCCCAGTAAGCTCGCCAAAGAACAAGCAGAGGTACAAAAGGAACCAAAGAGCAAGCGAACACTTGAAAGCCTCTGCGCTCTACCTTTCTCGAGAACGTCTACCTTTTCTCACTCCCTCCGCTTGCTATCTGGCAAGCGTACGGGTCGTTCCTCCCCTACGCTTGCTCGCTCCAGCTTTCTATTCTAGCAAGCAAGAAAACTACAAGCTCAGACGCTTTAAGTTTTCGAGCATTCGCTTGCTAACAACAAAACAACAAGATGCACGCTCCAGGTCTTTTCTCCCCTACGCTTGCTTACTCTTTCTCGCCTTCGCCTCCGCTGGCTTTCTCGCCTCTGCCTACGCTTGCTCCATTCCATACCCAAACGCAACTTAAAATGGCTATGTATAGTTAACCGCCGACGCTACTTCCTTAGTGAAGTATCCCATTCCGACTTCTTTAGGCTTTGTTTACCGATCACAGTTTCAGCATTGCACCTCATTAGAACGGCTGGCTTTCTTTCTTCCCTTAGAGTCCTTCTAGCGGGTCTTAGTGCCTTCCTCTCTTATTCAAAGGCTCCTAAGGCCTTTTCTTCGTAATCGCTCTCCTCATTCAGTTTTTTTTTCTCCACCCACTGACTCTCACTTTAAGGTCTTTGGACGCATGCTATCCATATCCCTTGGTTCGTATAGAAAGGAGAAACTTGATCCCAAGTCGAACCGCATCTACATTTCTCATAAGGGTCTTTTTTGTGAGATCCCTTTTCCCTTTCGAACAACTGACAAGTTTTTTGCTAGTTTGATTTTTATAATGACTCTGAGGGCAATTCCACTCTGACTTGACTTTACCGCTCTAGCTGCCCACTTTCCCTTATGAAACTTTCACAGGTTCTCCACATAACTCAGTTGTTGGTGACTCTACTAAGACTGCTCGAAAGGACTCTCTTAGTTTGCCACCTACTGATGATGCTCTTTCATACACTACAAGCATGCCACTCAGGCTACACAAGCTTAATAAACAAAGCAATTCTCCAGAAAGTCATGCAATGAGCACTCGATCGAAAGATGGAACTCGTCGAGAAAGAAAGAGACTGAAGACTAGGCTTTTGCCGCTCAACTCAAAACCCAAGGCAGCTTCAAAGGTTGAGACGGCTGGAGTCGAAGCAAAGAAAAAAGAAGAAGGGTGATAGGGAAGGCCAAAAAAGATGATGATAAAGGGTAAGGAGAAGGTAAATGGTGAGAAGAAACCTTCCTAAAAAGAGAGGTTAGGAAAGCTCAAAAACTACAAGCGCTGCGAGAAAATTACAAGACAAGCTAACACGCGGAGGGCTTCCAGTGCCAGCAAGCGGAGGTCTGGAACGATCCGGAGTGAGCAAGAGAGCAAGCGGAGGGGAGGAATGATCTAACGCGAGCAAGAGAACAAGCGAAGGCAAGCAAGCCGTAGCGAGTAAGAGAGCAAGCGTAAGCTCTCAAACCTATGCGCGCTAGTCTAGTAGTAGTTGTTTTCGTAGTTTGCTAGCGAGCTACGAGTCGTTCCGACCCAGCAAGTAGAGGGGGGAAGGACTTAGACCCGGAGCGAACAAGAAAGCGTAAGTGCTGAAAACCGGAGGGCGCGTCTTGTTATTTTCGTAGTTTGCTAGCACGAATAGGCTTGAAGAGTTTGCTTGCTCCCCTTCGCTTGCTCTTTGGGCTCGCGTAGGATCGTTCCTCCCTTGAACTTGCTGGATTTAATAGCTTCACTAGCTGTGAATTCTACCTTCCATGAAAATCCAGTCTTTTTGGCAGCAAATGCTAATAGATAGGAAAGAACAACTGATTGGGCAGACGAACTTCAGGGAAGGAGAGTCTTAGAAAGAAGGCCGCTTTGACTGAATGGGCATACTGAGGCATAGGCTACATGGGATAAAATAGTCAATTCAATCCTTTTATATGCATATGGTACTTACGGTTCCTTCCTAAATAAATCATTGTCCTAAAACCTCATCTCTTGAGCTCAGTGGGATATAATTGATCTAACTTGAAGTTAGCATTCAAATGAAACTATATTCTTAACGGATTTTGAAGTTAGCATTCAAATGAAACTATATTCTTAACGGATTGAGTTGGATGTAGGTAAGGATGTGCCCTAAGAGGGAAAATGCATTCTGTATTTCCATAAAGAAAGAACTTCCGCTACTCGTACAATCCAGTTCTTTTAGTGAGAAAGCAGTAGTCACATTCTGGCTTCTATTTCCAGTCAGTGATCTAGTGGAATTCTATCTTGAAGCGAGTGCAGCTTAAGGAATGCTTCCTTGTTCTCCTCCTTATTCAAAGCATCGAGCAAAGAAAAAAAGAAAAAAATAATTGGTATGGCTACTTGAGCAAAAGCGAACGAGACAGATGAGGAGGCAGAATAGGGTAAAAGAGCAACAAATGGTAACGGAGGAAAGTAGTAAGGAATGAAATGACTTAGAAAGAAAAAGCAATCTCAAGCAAGCAAGCGTAGACGAAAATCTCAAGCCCGAGCAACAAGTGGAGGCTTTCAGCACTTCCACACTAGCAACAAAATAAGAATATGACGCGAACAAAGCGGGCTCTATACGCACGCACTATCGCAGAGGCTTTCTCGCCTCTGCTTACTCTCGTGCGCGGATAGAGTCGTTTATCCCTGGAAACGGAGGATAGAAGAGAAAACCAAAGTAAGAAAGCGAGAAAATGGAGAAAGCGTGCTAGCACGCTTCGACTTTCGAGCAGCCTCCGCTTGCTAGGCGAGAAAGCCGTAGTAGCAAGTTCCGGCTCGAAAGCCTCCGCGCTAGTGCGCATGTACTTTTCTCGTACACTAGCGCGCTTTACATTTTCTCGCTTGCTGGCTCTCACGCCTATGCGCGCGTCTCGTTTTGTTGCAAACTACGGCTTCTCAAACCACAAGTGCACTCTCTATTTTCTCGCTTGCTGCTCTGGCTTTCTATTCTAGCAAGCTCCTGCAAGAAAGCCTACACAACTATTCTAGCAAGCTCCGGCAAGAAAACCTACACAACAAGTGAGAAAACTACGCGCGCTCTCCTTCGGACCCTCCAATTGCTCTTTGGTGCGCTTCGGGTCCTTTTGGACCTCCGCTTGCTGGCTCGAAAGTCTGAGCGCGCTAATGCGCGCGTAGTTTTCTCGTTCGCTAGCGCGCTCTACGTTTTCTCACTTCTCGGAGCTTGCTCTCTTGCACGCGTAGGGTCGGTCTCCCCAGTAAGCGTAGGCACTGGAAGCAAAGCAAGCTAGAGAGCAAGGTAGGGCTCGAAAGCTGGAGCAGCAAGCGTAGGAGCTGGAAGTGAAGCGCGCCAAAGTAAGCTCCGGGTCCGAAGGAGAGCGCGGATCTGCACTCGTGCCTAAGCGCGCCTCTCGTTTTGTTGCTAGCAAGCGTAGGTTCCTCAAACCACAAAAAGTCCCATCTCGTTTTGTTGCTTACTCACTGCGGGTCTCCCCTTCGCTTGTTCAACCAATGCCCAAAAAGTCCCATCTCTTTCTTTGTTGGTCAACAGCCAGCTCTCATGAATTACTACTCGTGGAGGGTTGACGGAGTCTTGCTATGTGGAGGGAAGCATTTTCTTTTTTTAAGAATGCCTCAACTGGATAAATTCACGTGCCTTTTCCCCTTTACTTTTTATATTCCCATATGCAATGATGGAGATGGAGTACTTGGGATCAGCAAAATTCTCAAACTCAGGAACCAACTGGTTTTAGACCGGGGAACAACATCCCGAGCAAGAATCCCAACAGTTTGGAAGATATCTTGAGAAAAGGCTTTAGCACCGGTGTATCCTATATGTACTCTAGTTTATTCCAATTATTCCAATGGTGTAACGCTGTCGACTTATTGGGAAAAAAAGGAGGACAATCACTTTAATCTCTTGTTTTGGAGAAATAAGTGGTTCACGGGGAATGGAAAGAAACATATTCTATTGATCTCAAAGTCCTCATATAGCACTTTTTATAATCCTGGATGGGGATCACTTGTAGGAATGGAATAATGCTAATTCATGTTCCACACGGCCAAGTAAGCATCGTTTTCTAATCTCATTATGATTTGGTGGTCGTTCGGAAGAGATTTCTTCTCGATCAGAAAACAGAAAACGTGTGCTAGCGAACGAGAAAACGTAGTATTCGTGCAAACGCTCTTCAGAAAACTTAGAGCGCAGACGCGCGCTCTCCATCAGACCCGCAGCTTGCTTTTTGGCGCTTCAGATTCTTTCTCCCCGGAGCTTGCTGCTACGGCTTTTTCGCCTACGCTTGCTGTTCCAACTTTCTATTGAGCAGCCTCTGCAGTAGCTTGCTCTTTCTCGCCTAGCAAGCGTAGGCTCCAAAGCTATAGCAAGTGAGTGAGAAAATGGAGAAAGCATAGATGCGTGCTCCGGCTTGAGAGCCAGCAAGCTACGGCTTTCGATAGAAAGCCTGAAAGCCTACGCGCGCGTCGTCTTTTGTTGCTAGCGTGCGTAAGGTCATTCCTCCCCGTAGCTTGCTAGGCTCGAAAACTATGAGTGCGCTCTACGTTTTCGAGTTTGCTCGCTCCTGCTTTCTATTCTCGCCTCCGCTTGTGAGGAGAGTAAACCCTTCCCACGTGTTAAGTTGAATAAATAAATACAGTTTCAACTGATGACACGGCGCAGAAGGCACTAATCCGCGACCAGCTAGTTTTCCAAACCTGAACTGAATAAAATTGTTACTTTTTAAAAATGCTTGGTGAAAATCAAAGAAAGAATATCCATTTTCCCACGTATTTCGTCGGTCAAACCAACGATTCTCTTCTCAAAGGTTTAGAGAGGTCTTCTTTTAGTTTAACTTCTATCAATGCAATGAAATAACTATTATTTCCTATTTGTTTGTTGTTGAAATAGTATAAGTTATTTAAAGTAATTATGATATAATCTTGAATATTAATATTATATTATATATTCTATTTAAAATAGTTAATAAATAGAAATGTATATATATTGAGTTAGGGTTTAGAGAAAATAAGTAGGTTTTCAATTTCTAATACCCAATGCCTCTCTATCAATATATTCGTTTTCTTTTACTCGAATTCAGTTTTATAACATGGTATCAAAGCTAAAGTTTTCTGTTATTTTTAATGTTTTTTTATCTGAAGGCTTAAGATACGGCATAACTGAATTGTCGTAGAAGATGGAGAAAACGGATGCAACATTAACAGTAAGGGAGTTGAAGGAAATTTTAGAAGGTATGGCCAAATTGCTTGTAGGAAGAGAAGATATATTGCCTCAACATAACAATACTCTCAATCGAGATTTGAAGTTGGAATTACTCCCAATAGAGCAGAGACTGAAGGAACGAAAAACTATTTGAGTTGGTCGAGAAAGATGAGACTCGTACTAGAGTCAAAATATTGGAAGATTACATTGACGACTCGTATGAAGAACCCACTGATACTACCAGCACATCATGGAAGGTGTGGAGGGCGACTAATTCTCTGGTGGTTGCATGGATAATAGGATCACTTTCTCCTTCTATCGCGGGGTTGGTAGAAGGTATTAATAAAGCATCTGATATATGGAAGATTTTGGCTACTCAATTCTCTGGTATTGGGAATATGATGACTGTGATTGAGATTGAAGATAAATTGGACGCACTAAAGCAGGGGGAGCGAAGCATAATATAATACAGTATTGAGCTAAAAAGGTTATGGTCCGAACTTGATTATTATGATCCATTAATTACATCTGATCCTTCAGATACAACTTCTATTAGAGCATGGATGGAGCGACGACGTGTGATTCGCCTCCTGAGGGGACTAAATCTAGAATATGAAAACAAGAGAGCAATGATATGTCATCAGTCTCCAATTCCTCCGATGGAAGATATTATTGCTGCACTAATTCATGAGGAGTCAAGACAAAAGGTTATGAACACTTCTAAGATATCAGCAATACCAGTTCGCTCTACTCTAGCAAAACCGATTATTGACAACCGACAATGCTATAATTGTGGAAAGAATGGACATATTAGCTGGAATTGTTCCTCGACACGTATTCCTGCATGGGGTGGAACAAGTCATAGCATCAGAGGACGTGGAGCCCGAGGTCAAGGTCGAGGTTATGGACGATTTGAGGGATAAACCTATCGTGCTAAAGGTGCTGACATTTTAAACAACGACATGTGTTATGCTAATGCTGACTTAGGTATTATTGCACATGCATTTTCTTCTAAACCATCTTTCACATAATGGATTATTGATTCAGGCGCATCTAGACATGTGACAGGAACATCAGTAGAGTTTATTACATATACTAGTTCTCCACCTTTTTCCCATAATAGAGTTCAAACCGCTGATGGCACATTTCAACCGGTTATGGGATTCGGCTCGATTAAATGCACTTCATCAATTACATTATCATCAGTTCTACATGTCCCATCATTTCCAGTTAATCTATTATCAGTTAGTGCAATTAGTGATCAATTGAACTGTCAAGTAATCTTTGATCGAGATTCATGTGTCATTCAGGAAAGGAATACCAAGAGAACAATTGGGACTGGACAAAGGCTTGATGGATTGTGGTATCTTATGAGAGATGAGTCTAGCACAGCTTTAACCACTACTTTGTCTGAACGAGCAATGAATGAAGTCATATTGGAGCATCGTCATCTTGGTCATCTATCGTTTGAGAATCTTAAGAGGGTAAGGCCTGACTTGATGAATAATGTAGAATGTAGCAAGCTTGTATGTGATGCTTGTGAGTTTGGAAAACATAAAAGAACACGTTATTCTCCTACTGGTTTAAGAAGTATTTCACCATTTTCGTTGATACATTCTGATGTTTGGGGACCATGTCCAGTTACTTCGATTGGCGGATTCAGATGGTTTATTACATTTATTGATTGTTACTCAAGGATGATATGGGTATATTTGATGAAAAATAAATCTGAGACACTGGTTTGCTTTAAAGATTTTTTAGCTTTGGTGCAAACACAATATAATGCCAAAGTGAGTACTCTTCGTACAGATAATGGTACTGAATATGTTAATAGAGAATTCTCATCATATTTATCTACAAAGGGGATTCTGCATCAGACCACATGTCCAGATACACCAGAACAGAATGGAGTGGCAGAACGGAAGAATCGACACTTGTTACAGGTAGTTCGCACACTTCTATTTACAATGAATGTTCCAAAATATCTATGGAGTGAAGTAGTATTGACGACAACATATTTAATTAACCGGATGCCTTCTTAGATATTAAACTTTCAATCTCCCTATGAACTTTTGATGGGACGCAATATATATGCAATCCGTCCTCGTGTATTTGGTTGCGTATGTTTTGTAAGAGATCATCGTCCCACAGTAACTAAACTTGATCCACGTGCATTAAAGTGTATTTATGTGGGCTATTCTAGCACTCAGAAAGGTTACAAGTGCTGGTGTCCAAGCGAGAGAAGACTTTTTGTGAGTATGGATGTAACATTTCGTGAGAATGAACCCTTTTATGGTGAATCAACAACGTCATCCACAGTGCTAGATGATTTGACTAAAGCACAACATGGAAATGAAGAGAGAATTAGTGATAATAAAGAAAATGATGTCATTGTAGGTATAATCACATGTCCTAAGAGATTGAGTAGCAATGAAGGAGTTACCAATGAACCAAAATTGAAGGTTTATAGTATAAGGAACAAGAGTTGTGCTCAGGGGGAGGAAGATAAAGAAGATGATGGAGAGCAACAAGAACAGATACTTATACCACACTCATTGCCCACATATGTCCCAGATACCAATCAATCTTCTGACGATTCCTTATCATCACCGGATGTCCCAGATACCCATCAATCTTCTGACGATTCCTCATCATCACCAAATGTCCTAGATACCCATCAATCTCCTGACGATTCCTCGTCATCACCAGATGGTAATGAATTTCTGCCCATTGCTATTCGTAAAAAATCTAGAGCTAATGCAGGAAAACCTCTAATTAGATATGGTTATGAATATGATATATCTAATTATGTCTCATATGAATCTGTCCCATCTACATACAAGACCTTTATTGTATCATTATAGTTAGTGCACATACCAAGAAATTGGCAAGAGGCTAAAAATGATCCAAAGTGGCTTGCAGCGATGCATGAGGAGATGCGTGCATTAGAGAAAAATAAGACATGGGAACTGACATTACTTCCAAGCGGAAAAAAGGTTGTTGGATGCAAATGGGTATTCACTATTAAGCAAAATGCTGAAGGAAAGGTTGAAAGGTATAAAGCAAGATTGGTAGCAAAAGGCTACAGCCAGACGTATGGAATAGATTATGATGAGACATTTGCACCAGTTGCTAAAATGAGTACCGTCAGAATACTTATATCATGTGCTGCCAACTATAGATGGAAATTACATCAATTAGATGTAAAGAATGCATTTTTGCATGGAGACTTACAAGAAGAGGTATACATGGACATTCCACCTGGATTTGATACAATGAAGACCACTGGGAGGGAATGTAAACTTAAGAAGTTTTTGTATGGACTCAAGCAATCACCAAGAGCTTGGTTTGACCGATTTCGACATGCAATAGTTAGAATGGGATATCAACAATGCAATGGAGATCACACAGTTTTCTATCGACACTCAAATAGTCAAGTTTCTATCTTTGCAGTATATGTAGATGATATTATTATAACTGGAGATGATAGTGATGAGATATTACGACTAAAGCAAAGATTGAGCAAAGAATTTGAAGTGAAAGATTTGGGTGCACTTAAGTATTTTCTTGGTATTGAGATAGTCAGGTCTAGGACAGGCATAGTGCTTTCTCAGAGAAAATATCTATTGGATCTACTTACTGAAACAAGGATGTTGGGTTGTCGAACTGCTGCTACTCCAATTGAACCAAATCATAAGCTATGTGATCAGTCAGGAGACCCAGTGAATAAAGAACAATACCAAAGAATTGTGGGACGACTTATCTACTTGTGTCACACACGGCCGGATATAACATATGCTGTTAGTATTGTAAGTAGATATATGCATGATCCTAGGACAGAACATTGGGAGGCAGTTATGCGAATATTGAGATATCTAAAGAGTAGCTCGGGAAAAGGCCTTTGGTTCAAGTTTCAAGGTCATACTAAAGTTGAAGGATTTTGTGACTCTGATTGGGCTAGTTGTGTAGATGATAGAAGATCGACATCAGGTTATTGCGTGTTTGTTGGAGGTAATCTTGTATCTTGGAGAAGTAAGAAACAGGAGGTGGTCGCAAGATCAACGGCAGAGGCATAATACAAAGCTATGACTCAAGGCATATGTAAGATAATATGGATAAAGAACTTATTGATGGAGTTATGTTTATTCAAGAAAGAACCCATTAAGTTATGGTGTGATAATAAATTAGCGATCAGCATTGCTAACAATCCAGTTCAACATGATAGAACCAAACATATTGAAATTGATCGATTCTTCATCAAAGAGAAACTTGAGAGCAAGATCGTGGAGCTACACTACATGAAGACTGGCGAACAATTAGCAGATTGTTTAACTAAAAGATTAGGATCTAAAGAGTGGATTAATATTTGTAACAAGATGGGAATGATAGATATTTATCGCCCATCTTGAGGGGGAATGTTGAAATAGTATAAGTTATTTAAGGTAATTATGATATAATCTTGGATATTAAGATTATATCATATATTCTATTTAAGATAGTTAATAAATAGACATGCACCCATTTTAAGGGGTGCAACACTTCTCAGTTTGGGCCTCATATTTATCCTATATACCATATTCGTAAGGTGGCGCAATGTTCTACATGAATCCACGTTGGAAGGACATCTTACAAAAGTACTACAATTAGGACTTTGATATGGTTTTATTCTATTCATCGTATCCGAGGTTATATTCTTTTTTATTTTTTTTCGAGCTTCTTTTCATTCTTCTTTAGCACCTACAGTAGAGATCAGAGGTATTTGGCCCCCAAAAGGAATTGGGGTTTTAGATCCTTGGGAAATCCCTTTTCTTAATACCCCTATTCTCCTTTCATCCGGAGCTACTGTAATTTGGACTCATCATGCTATACTCATGGGGAAGAAAAAACTAGCCGTTTACGCTTTAGTAGCTACCATTTCATTGGCTTTCAAGGAATGGAATATTATCAAGCACCCTTCACTATTTCAGATAGTATTTATGGTTCTACCTTTTTTTAGCAACGAGCTTTCATGATTTTCATGTGATTATAGGTACTCTTTTCTCGATCATATGTGGTATTCATCAATATCTTGGTCATCTGACCAAGGAGCATCACATTGACTTTGGAGCAGCCGCATGGTATTGGCATTTTGCAGACGTGGTTCGGTTATTCCCATTTGTATCTATCTATTGGTGGGGAGGTATATGAAGGAACGAATAAGTGAATTGAAGAATAAAATTTTAAAGACAAAGAGAATTGAGCTTTTCAAAAGAATTATTGCAACTTTCCCAACCCCTTTTATTATCATGTACAAAAAAATTGATTATCATATACATAAAAGAAATCCCCTTTACTTTACTTTACTATCCTATCAAATCTCTTTCTATTCTGACACATAAATAGAGCGATTTACTTTACTATCCTATCAAATATCTCTCTATTCTGATACATAAATAGAGCGATCAAAGAGATTATGGCAGATAATATTCACCAAGAAATCACCCGAAATTTGATCTTAGAACTATTTGAGAGTCTTTCTTTTAATCATAATCAAAGATGTTTTCTTCTCTCTCGTTTCTCATTTTTTTTCTAAACAAATTGAAGAACCTAATGGATCGAACTCATCTTTACCTACTATGAAAGATATTGTCCTTGCGTTGCCGTTGCCACATCTATTACGTCATCTTTCTGGTCTAACTTTTGTGGCATTTGCCCTTTCCCCAATTTTCAGTGAAGTTCCTAAATAGGAAGATTTGGCATTAGTTTTCACTTTAAACAAGCTCGAAAATGGAAAGCGTTTGCGCTCGTATAGAGTCTGCTTTGAGAGCGTCTACACTCATACTACATTATCTTGTTTGCTAGCGCACTATACATTTTCTCGCTTTCTTGCCTAGCAAGCGAACTCTTCGAGCCTACGTGCGCTAGTGTACTTGTTATTTTCTCACTCAGATGAGCGCTCCGGCTATAAAGCCTCCGCTTGCTCTTTGGCTCGCTGCGGGTCGGTCGTTCCTCTTTGGACCTCCGCTTGCTAGAGAGCAAGCGTACGCTCGAAAGTCGGAGCAGCAAGCAAGTGGACTCTATACAAAAGCGCGCTAGCGAATGAGAAAACGTAGTATTCGCACAGATACTCTTGAGAAAACGTAGAGTGCAGATGCGAATGAAGTGGATGCTCCAGCTTTTGAGCCTCCGCTTGCTCTTTGGTGCGCTTTGGGTCCTTTCTCCCCTACGCTTGCTCTTTGGCGTGCTTCGCTTCTAGTGCCTACGCTTGCTCTTTGGCGTGCTTCGTCCTTCGAACCCTATGCTTGCTGGGGAGGAATGACCCTACGCGAACAAGAGAGCAAGCGGAGATCTGGAACAACTGTGCGCGAGCAAGAGAGCAAGCGGAGGCTCGAAAGAGCGCGCTAGTGCACGCATATAGAGTCCGCATTGCTTGCTGCGTAAGCTTTTTATTCTATTAGAGCCTATGCTTGCTCGCTTCGGGTCTTGTATCCCCAGCAAGTTCAGGTCCGATCCGAAACGACCGACCTTATGCACGCTAGAGAGCAAGCGAAGGTCTGAAAGGGGACCCAAAGCGCTACAAAGAGCAAGCGGAGGCTCGAAAGAGCACACGTCTGTGCGCTCCATTTTCTCGCTTGCTGCTCTAGCTTTTTTGCCTACGCTTGCTCTCTTGCTCGCTTGGGGTCGTTCTTCCCCAACAAGCGGAGACGAAAAAGCCAACTTATTACAAAGCTCAACTTATTCAACAATTGGATCATTGGAGTTACCGAATTATTAGTTAAGAGTTTCTCTTTTTAACATTAGTTTAGGGTTTCTCTTTTTAACCTTAAGTATTCTTTGAGGAGTAGAGTTAAGGAGGCATGGGGATCCTATTGGAATTGGGATCTAAAAGAAATTGGGCATTTATTACTTATACTATATTTGCGATTTATTTTCATACTAGAACAACTCAAAATTTAGAAAGTGTAAATTCTGCAATGGTGAGTTATATGGGCTTCCTAATTATTTGAATATGCTATTTTGAAGTTCATTTTTTAGAAATAGAATTACATAGTTATGGTTCATTTAATTTATACTATCATCTCATTAAATTCAAAATATTCTAACGAATATAAAGATAGAATATTATTTATATATTTTATAAATAAAAAATATTATTTAAATAATAATATAAAATAAGAAATAAACTGTCCAGAACCATTTGAATTTAATTCAAATGGTTCTCACCCAAATCCATTTGGTTACAACTCAAATTGGATTTTTACTTAACTTCAAATTTAAGAGAAAATCCTATTTAAGCTTTAGAGAAAAATAACTTTTCTTTTTCATTGTACAACAAATAATATACAAATAAATAGGATTATTTTTTAATTTATTCTTTTTTCTTAAAAAATATCGATTAAAATAATTAAATATAATAATTTTGACCTTCTCAACTGATAATAAAATAACAAAATTCGGATAAATACCAATACCTATTATTGATAAAATAATAGCGATTGAAACAAATAATTCTTACGGTTCAAAATAAAAAAAATAAGAGTTCTAATATTCAATATTCTATATCTATAACATATTTGACTTATCATAGATAATAAAAAAATAAGCGTTAATATCATTCCCACTTCTATTAAAAAAGTAACTAATATGTTTGGCATTAAAAGATATTTTTGACTAGTAATTATTCCTAAAAATACTAAAAATTTTACAACAAGAGAGGCCATCGATAAGATACCTAACATTGTCAATTTTTTGGGGAGAGGATAACCATTCCACCCATTTACTCAAGACAAAGAAGACGTATTCTATCATAACTCGTTACTCCTAGGAAAAAAAAAAGTAGCCCCATTGAGTCCCGTATTAGTTATAAAATCAATTCTAATAATTATTAAACTCATATGATATATAGAGAAATAGACTATTCTTTTTTTGAAATTACTTTGACCCGTAGATGTTGAAGGGGAATAAATTATTTGTATTGCGCCTATTGTAATTAACCAAGGCCAAAATAGGGAATTAGCGTGGGTCAAATTTCTATATTGATCTGAATAAACCCGTAGGTTCCCATTTTGAATCAAATTCCAGCTAAAAGTATATAAGTACTATAATGTGCCTCTTCATGGGTGTCTAGTAACCATATATGTAAGGATATAATCAGTCATTTGAGA
The DNA here is from genome assembly GCA_030064435.1 of Trapa incisa. Lineage (NCBI taxonomy): Eukaryota > Viridiplantae > Streptophyta > Magnoliopsida > Myrtales > Lythraceae > Trapa > Trapa incisa. The sequence goes on from CM057784.1 coordinate 23,468,728, forward strand.
GCAAAAGTAATAAAAAATCCAATATAGAATATTATTTCTAGAACTGCAGAATACAATTGATTAGCTAATATTTCAAAATGGAATGTTGGTTCATTAGAACCATATAAACCAATACCTAAAACCCCTATTAATAAAAAAATAAAACCTCACTATAAAAAATGAAGTTGAATAGAGAGTTTCTTTCCCCACATCGATAGAAGTAGATAAATGGGAATTTATTCCAACTCCCGCGTGATGAAAAAAAGTCAAAGTATCAACAAGAAAATAATCCTATTTGAGCGCTCTGCTCGAGTAATTGGCCAAGCCGCTAAAATAGCTAAAGTGGTAATAAATCTTGTCAGTAAAATAGGTCCTATAAAAGTCCATCTACCCCAATCTTTAATAAAAATAAAAAAAATTGATCCATGTATAATACTTTACTAATTGAGTTAATGGATCGTCAAATTGGAAATGACAACAGAATGTATAGGATGTTAAAAGAAGCTATAATACACATCTACATATAGTATACCATGGATCGTCAAATTGGAAATGACAACAGAATGTATAGGATGTTAAAAGAAGCTATAATACACATCTACATATAGTATACCACCTAATTACTTAATTTCATCTATGGGGAGAAAGAAAATAAAAGAAGCTGCCAATATTGGAAAAATTACAATTATTGTTAACCAAGTAAAATAATCCGTGGTAAAGATAAGATACAGTTGGACAAAAAAATTCGTGCTAAAAAAGAAAAAAATTATTCTATTTTCTGTTTTTGAATATGGGTTTTTGTCGGTAAAAAAAATTACTGTATTCATATTATTAATAAGGTAGACCCATACTTTGAGTTGTTTCGTGCCATAAATAAACCCCGAACGCTCAAAGAATCGGTCGGGCAGGCGGATTCACATAGTTTACAATCGACACAGTCTTCTGTTCTTAGAGTAGAAGCAATTTGCTTTTTTCTTTACATCTATCCCAAGGTATCATTTCTAATACATCTATTAGGGAGGCTCGGACACATTGAGTACATCTTACACAAGTAACATCCATTTTTACTGAATGTGACAATGGATCTATAACTTTTTGAATGTCAACAATTTTCGATCAGGTAAACTTATAAATGAATCATATATTTAGACACCAAATAAATCAATAATTTTACAGAATTTTTCTAATCAATCTAATTCTGTATTGACTCATGAAATTAGGCCAAGATACTTTGATTTTCCTTTTTTTTTTCAAATCTATTTATCATACATGCTGATTGAAAATTATACTAATTGAGGTTGATGATAATTTGAATTAATGAATAGTCTAAATTTATTTATTTTATTTATTCAATAAATTTATAAATTTGTTAACACGGAGAGGGGTTGATTTTTTATTGCTATTAACGATTATAAAGATTTCTCATTGCTGAGCAACAACAATTGCACCTATTAAAGCAACTAAAATTATTATCAAAATCAGTTCAAATTGAAGAAAAAAATTGGTTGATAAGTGAATTCCAATTTGTTGACTATTACTTATCAAATCTTTTTCTATAATTTGATTTGATTTTGTCGTCCAAATAATTCCGTACCAAGACGTATTTAGAATAGTACTAATTAGTGAAACAAAAATACTTGTACAAACCAACGAAGTAATCCCATCACCAACCGTTCAAATGTTCAAATCTTTGTAATAGTGTAAACCACTCATGAACATTACAACAAATAGTATTAAAACATTTATAGCTTATACATAAATAAAGAGCTGTGTAGCCTTTATGGAGTTTTGTGAAATAGAAAATAAGGATATGCAAACAAGAACCAATCCCAACAAAAAGCAGAAAAAATTGGATTAGTAAATAATACTACTTCTTGAACTCCTACTATAAGACTTGATCCCAGAAAAATGATAAGAAAATCATGTATTGGTCCAGGAAAATCTATTTTTTTAAGATAAATTGAAATATTTTTTATTATTTTATTAACCGATCCGGAAATTATTTATAATATTTTATATGCTCCAAATTGTTGAAACATTAAATGGAGTTAAATTCAAATTGATGTAGGTAGAATTAGTGTACCAATATCTTTTTTCTTTGAAACCATAAACATAATTTAGTTCAAAACAAACATATAATATATATTTCAATTTCATTTGAGTTGTCTTTCTCACCAACCGATTGATACTTAGTCAGAATTGTTATAATTATTGACAAGAAAAAAAATCATTCCTTTAAATTAGATAAAATTGATCCTTGATAATTAAAAATTACTTTAAAATGAAATATGAAATTAATGAAACTTGTGAGGTATAGCAATTATTAGGAAATAAGGGCGTTAGAGTTGTAGCTATGAGTGCTACAGATGATCTAACGAAAGGAATGAAAGTTATTGACACGGGAGCTCCTCTAAGTGTTCCAGTCAGCGAAGCAACTTTAGGACGAATTTTCAACGTGCTTGGGGAGCCTGTTGATGATTTAGGACCGGTAGATACTCATATAACATCTCCTATTGATAGATCTGCACCTGCCTTTATACAGTTAGATACTAAATTATCTATTTTTGAAACAGGAATTGAAGTAGTAGTTCTTTTAGCTCCTCATCCTCGTGGGGAAAAATAGGACTATTTGGAGGGGTTGGAGTAGGTAAAACGGTACTCATTATGGAATTGATCAATAATATTGCTAAAGCACATGGTGGGGTATCGTATTTGGCGGAGTAGGTGAACGTACTCGTGAAGGCAATGATCTTTATATGGAAATGAAGGAATCCGGAGTAATTAATGAACAAAATATTGCCGAATTAAAAGTGGCTCTACTCTATGGTCATATGAATGAACCCCGGGGATCGTATGAGAGTTTGATTGCCCTAACTATGGCAGACTATTTTTGAGATGTAAATGAACAAGACGTACTTTTATTTATCGACAATATCTTCCGTTTCATCCAAGCAGGATCCGAAGTATCCGCCTTATTGGGTAGAATGCCTTCCGCTGTGGGTTATCAACCCACCCTTAGTACCGAAATGGATTCCTTACAAGAACGAATTAATTCTACCAAAGAGGGATCTATAACTTCTATTCAAACAGTTTATGTACCTACGGACAATTTGACCGACCCCGCTCTTGCCACAACATTTGCACATTTAGATGCTACAACCGTATTGTCAAGGGGGTTGGTTGCCAAAGGGATCTATCCAGCAATCGATCCTTTAGATTCAACATCAACTATGCTACAACCTCGAATCGTTGGTGAGGAACATTATGAAACTGCGCAAAGAGTTAAACAAACTTTACAATGGTACAAAGAACTTCATGACATTATAGTTATCCTTGGGTTGGATGAATTATCCGAAGAGGATCACTTAACTGTAGCAAGAGCACGAAAAATTGAGCATTTCTTATCGCAACCTTTTTTCGTAGTCGAAGTATTTACTGGTTCCCCAGGGAAATACGTTGGTCTAGCAGAAACCATTAGAGAGTTTAAGTTGATCCTTTCCGAATAATTAGATGGTCTTCCTGAATAAGCCTTTTATTTGGTAGGTAACATCGATGAAGCTATTGCAAAGGGTACGGATTTAGAAATGGAGAGTAAATTGAAGAAATAACCTTAAATCTTTGTGTATTAACCCCTAATCAAATTGTTTAGGATTCAGAAGTCAAATAAATCATTTTTTTCTACTAATAGTGGACAAATTGGCGTATTACTAAATCACACGCTTGCTACCACAGCTGTAGAGATAGGTATTAGGAGAATACGCCTTAACGGCCAATGGTTAAGAATGGCTCTAATGAGTGATTTTGCTAGAATAGGCAATAATAAGATCACTATTTTAGTAAATGACGCAGAAAATGGTAGTGACATTGATCCACAAGATGCTCAGAAAATGCTTTAACTAGCAAAAGCTAACATAAGAAAAGCCGAAGGTAAGAGACAAACAATTGAGGCAAATTTAGCTCTTAGACGAGCTAGGACATGAGTCGAAGCTAGCAATGCGATTTCATAACTAATTCTTGTGTCTGAATAATCAAAGGAATTTCTGTATTTTGTATAAACAAAGGTTCTCTTTATACACCCTTTTTATTTTGTCAAGTGAAATTGAATACAATAAAAAAAAGAAAAATAAAGTGGAATCAAATATATTCTTATACACTGAATTCCAATTCAAAATTGAATACAAATAGAGAAGAAAAGCTAAAAAATTAATAAAAGAGAGTGATCATAAAAACTTTTAAGATACCATGATTTTGGTATCTAATAAGTTTTACCTACTATTGGATTTGAACCAATGACTCCCACCGTATGAAAGCAATACTCTACCACTTAGTTAAGTAGGCCATTTATTATTATAAAGATAAACAAAAGGAACTCATCACATCATATCGATATATCGATAGATTATAAATCTAATATTACTTCCAAGCAATACCCATCAAAGAGAATGTGTTAGATCATATACTATTCGTCTTGACAAGAAATTATCTACATAATATGATTAAATATAGATCACAATCACAAGGCTATAGCTTAGTTGGTAGAGTACCTCGTTTACACGTGTGCCAATGATTTTCAAAGAAGTTCATCCTATCATAAAATCAAAAGAATTGATCTTATTTAGAAATCTATCTTACTCGCTAATATTTAAGGAACAAAACAAGAGAACAATAACATGACAAAAGTTCTCAGTCCGATTTTGGTGCCCATTTAAGTGCCAAATAGAACCTATCCTTGATTTGAGATATTGATAGGGTGAATACCCAGTCTATTCAATGCTAGTCATGAGTGAGTATAAAGACCTCAAAAAATGCTCTTTCTGCCTGATGAACTTTTAGGTGTAGAAAGTTTTATATTTAGTTTTTAAAATAGGGCAATATAGACTCCGTTTAACTTAGGTTGATCTGATCTCAGCAAGAAGCAGATCTACGTCAAGATAAATCCTTCTTTGAAACACTTTGGTAATGCTTCTGAGCGAAATCTAAATAATGAATCAGAGCACATGGAGTCATCCAACCTCTTATTGGCAATAAAAAAGATGGCGAACTAACTGATATTTCGATTAGTTAATGAAAGAGCCCATTACAAAAAAAAGCATGTTGGGTCTTTGAAACAGTTCGAATCATTTTGATAATAATAATCAGTTTGATCTGTTTTACCGAGAAAGTCTACGGTTCGAGTTTGTATAGCCCTAATAAAAATACAAAAATGGGATAGTTTTTGTTTACTCATTTTGTATTCTTTGTTTTTTGTAACTGGTCGCTTATGTTTACTTGGTTCATCGAAAAAAAAATCATAACAAGTGCTCTCACGGGATCGCTCAGTATAGAACATAAAACTGAAAATAAAAACGTATTTCATTAAACCCAATCCTTTTTTTTTCTAATCTCAGATGTTGGGAGCAGGGTTGACCTGCAATACATGTTTACTTGTAACTATTCAATATCCTTATGAGAAATTTATTACGTCGGAATGGTCGAATTCATTTTTCATTTGATAAATGTATTGCTTGTGAAGTATGTCTTCGTTTATGTCCAATCGATCTCCCCATTGTTGATTGGAAATTAGAAACCGATATTCGAAAGAAACGATTATTTAATTACAGTATTGATTTCAGAATTTGTATATTTTGTGGTAACTGCGTTAAGTATTGTCCAACAAATTGTTTATCAATGACTGAAGAATATGAGATTTCGGCCTATGATCATCATGAATGAAATTAGAATCAAATTACTTTATGTCATTTACCGATGTCAGTAATTGAGGATTATACAATTCGAACAATTTAGAATTCGCCCCTTTTTTCTTTAATTAATTTCAAATAAAAAATGAATTTAATGCTTTGAATAGGTAAATAAATCATTTGTCCTTTAGGATCCAGACATTAATCCTCTCATACTTACTAATTGGTGTACTTGAGATGCATTTCCTCTAGCTCCTAAAAAAGACATTATATGGACTGGATTAAAGGGGTCGGTCATCTTCAAATTAGGATTCATTTCTTGTCGCAAATATTCACTTGTAGAATACCATATCTCAATGGATTGGTGTCATTTTTCTACTGCATGTACATTCCCATAATGATGGTGCAAATTCCGAAGTGATCTATTAATCTGCTAATAAGTCTTTTAATGGCAGTTCTATCTATTAATTTATTGTGAAAGACTAGATTGACTCGTTCTATCGGAAGTACCTCCATATTCTACTAAGTGGGATTGGACAATGAGTTTGAGTCAATGATTGGAAAACTTCCTTTTCTCAATCTTAATTCGCATAAAAATTCAGGAATTTGAATCCCAATTGAACTGGAGGGACTCAAATTCACACCGGCGTTATAGAATTACATAACTTACATATGATTAGATACCATATGAGCAGGCTCGACAAAACCCTTGTATAGCTTCTTCAATTTCTCGAAAAAGAGAAATATGATAGTCTTTCATTTCAAATCTATATACAAAAAATATTTTTTTAACACTTCTTACTATTAAATAGTGCTCATAAATCTCATAATAGGTACCCAAAGAAGACGCATGAAAGCCGTAGCTTGCTGGCTCTCAAGTCGGAGCAGCAAGTGGAGGTCCGAAAGGACCCGAAGCGCGCCAAAAGAGCAAGCTAGGGCTCTCAAGCCTATGCGCGCATCTACGCTCTCCCTTTTTTCGAGAGCATTTGCGTGCATACGTATAGAGTCCGCATTGTAGGCACTCATGCCGGAGCGCTTTTGTCGCATCGTCTTGTTTTGTTGCTAGCGCGCTACAGGTCGTTCCTCCCCTACGCTTGCTCCTCCGACTTTCTATTAAGCAACCTCCACTTGCTCTCTTGCTCGCTCCGGGTCTCCCCTCCGCTTGCTGGGTAAGGGACACTCGTGCCGTAGTGATGCGAACCCTGTCAATATACTAACGACACCCTACACCAAATATGGAATAGACCCCAAGACTTTCACAACGCAAGTAAAAAGAATGGAATATACCTTGTTTGGTTAAGAAATAAGGTATGGATAGATGTAAACGCTACACCCAAATCCTCTAAGAAGAGCTTCTAGAAAACCCTGGTGATAAGTCTGATTGCTTGAACGCTACAAGTAAAACCTGATAAGTTCAAAAGTTCTCTTAAAAGAAAAAGAAGACATAAGCCTCACAATAAAATTGAAATCAAAGATCACTTTACAATGGTCTAAAGTTAGCATTTTATAGGCACTTCAGAATATTAGCAATTATCTAAATATCAAAATAAAATATTGGGGTTAACATGCCAACCATATTGAAAATATTGCTAATATATCTAGAAAATATATTGTTTCCTAATTTAATCTTCTAGAAGATTTATGATAAATTTCCCACTTTAAATTTAAATTTGAAATTCAAATTTGAATTATATTCTTGAGATCTTATTAGGATTTTCTTTTGGGCTTGAAATCTTATTGCACTCTTCCTTTTATGCTTAAGATCTTATTGGACTCATCTTTTAGGCTCACACTTGGGTTTCTTCAATTGCTCCAATTAGTCCATTCAATGCTTATTCAAATCTTTTGGCCCTTAACTTGTGAATCACAGAGATCCCAATTTGATTCACATTATTCTCTCCCTCTAGAAAATGATTTGTCCTCAAATCTTAAATCTCCTTGTCACCTACATAAAAAAAATATTAAATTAGGAATATTAAAAATGTAATTGATTAGCTTCAACACTTGGATAGATAAATCTACTCTAGGAATAAGTTTAACACAAATTCCTGGATCAAAAACAATTTTCTTGAAGCCTTGATTAACTTGATTTTCATATGCTATTTTCTGAATTTGTTTTAGAAACTTATTTTTTCTCTTCAAATCTAAATTTACTAACTCGACAATAATAAATAATATTAAATCTTAATGAGGCAATGAATAAAAACAATAAACAATTTTAAATAATGAAAACCTAGTTGAAGAAGTTATATAACCAGTATATATGAACTCAATATTATGTAAATATTCAGTTAAAAATAAAAATTTTCTTTCCAATTTACTCCACAAAATATTCCAAAAATGACTCAAGAATTTATAATCATAATTAACTTCAATAATTCTAGGAATATAATGCAATATAACAACTTCTCTAACTAATAAATAAATAACATTTGATGCACTCTTAGTTTTATGATATTGAAATAAATATGTTATTTTTAAGAATTATCTAACTATGATAAATATAAAGTATCTTCTCTTCTTAATTCTTAGTAATCCATAAATAAATTCCATAAGAATATCAATCAAAGCAAATACTCTAAGAATTGAAATAGTAATATACAAAATATGGAACTGCTGGTTAAAATTAACTTGTTTACTTGTAATGAAATGAAAATAAAATTTCCTTATTTTTTTTTCATATATGAACCCAAAGAATACTCATGAAATATTGCAATAATCTTAGCTACCATAGATTATTCAATAAGTTCTAAGACATATAATTTCTTAACAAGTAACTTACACAAATAAAATTAAGAGATAAATAATTTATTTTCCTGAGACATAAACCAATTTTGCAAGTGAAACTTCTCAAATAAGTAAATTATATAACTTTCAAACTCTTTACAAGAATTATAATAATTTGCATACAATTCCATAATATAATCAAGCAATTTAGTATCAAGTAGTTTAAGAAAGAGATACTTTCGTAATAGTGCATTGATAACTATATATTTTATACCTTGTCTATACTTGACCACATATGGAAAAGTCTTGATAAAAACCACCCATCTTGCATGACGCTTATTTAACCTATGTTGCCTCTTATGTCGCAAATCAAATACATGATTAATGTGAATCACATAATCTTTTGGCATTAGCTGTCTTATTTGTAGAGGTTGAGAAAACACAAATATCTCATTATTGTAGTTAGGATAGTTAAAGGATACTTTGCTCTACTTTTTACTAAAATATATAATCAATATATTTACACTGTCTATTTTTTATATTTCACAATTAAGTTTGAATAATTTAGGAAATTTAGGTAATGCAGTAAAATGGAAACTAGTTAGTTTATTATCTAAATATTTATATATATTTTCTTGCACATCACATAATTTAAATAAAATATTCTTTTCTAAAAACATAGTGAGATATATAGGACAACTATTAAATTTAGTAATATAATCCATATAAAAATAAGTAAATATAAGGAAACTTCTCATCTCACTTACCAAATAAGGTGTTAGCCAATCTTGAATTGTCTTAATTTCCTTTTTAATTACAATCCATTTAGAAATAGCAACATATTTAGAAAATATAAGATTATTCCCAAAAAATATATATATCTACTAAAATTAGAAAATAACATATATTTCATAAAAATATTTAAGGCAATTTTAAAATATTTTTCATATTCATATGAGAACATATTATATATTATTATATAATCAAAATATATATCAACCAACTTTTCAATAAAAGTATTTAAAAAATAATTCAATAATCTCATAGAAATATTAGTTGCATTAGTTAAACAATAAATCATAATTAACCATTCATATAAACCAGGTTTTGTATTTAATGAGTTTATCAATTTATGTTCATCTTAAATTCGAATTTTATTATATTCACTTTTAAACTTTATTTTTGAAATCAAATAAAATTCATACAACTCATCTACAATATGATCAAAATAAGGAATAGAGTATCGAAACTTTACCTGGGTATTGTCAATAACTCAACAATCAATGTGTGCCTACCAAGTATTACCTCTTTTGGATAGTTGCACAACTGGTGGATTAATTCTCCTTAGCACGATTCTCTTTTCCATCAGCTTTATGAGTAGGTATTGAGTTTGATGCTTGATCCTTCGACTGGACAGCAAAACAAAAGATATCTTCTTTGGAACATGCTTGAATTCCTGCAAAAAAGATATAATATTGCTCGGCAGAGATCCGACAATGGGGTTAGTATTTAAAAATATATCCTTGTACATAAGGATATGTAAACTTATAAAATTATTTTTACTCTCTTTCTTTTCAATTATTTCTTTTTCAATTTTGGCTTTTCTCTGTTCTATTTCAATGTCGCCTTTTATCTATTTATTTTCAATTCTGACTTTTGTTTCTTCTTTTTCAGCTTTGCCTTTTATCTCTTTATTTTCAATTCTGGCTTTTTCTTCTTCTTTTTCAGCTTTGCCTTTTATCTCTTCCTCTTCAATTTCAGCTTTTGTTTTTTCTTTTACCAAACCTGACTTGGTCATAGTAATCTCCATCTCTTTGAAGAATTTATCAAGGCGCTTACTGCATGATTCCCAATAGTAGTTGCTAGGAACAAATTGTTGGCGCATAATTACTTTCAGCTCCCTCCATGATTCCACGGGACGTTGGTCTTCTTCTTGTTGTATATTGCTCTTAATCCCTTCGTTCCTCCAAACAATCTAATCACATGTGTAATGACTCAATGCTAACTTCACCATCCATCTCATTTTGCTCATCATGTTTTGAACAGATTGATGGGAACTGTCTTCTGTCCATGTGTTTCTTCATTGTTGGGACTTGTAATCCTGCCAATTGTTAGAAACAAAAGAACCTCGTAACTCTCTCTCACATGTTTCTCTAAAACACTCATGTTTAACACTTAAATGACTTTTTCTTAAAAATTTAAAACACTCTTGCATTTTTCTACTCATATGTCTTTTTTCAATTTTAATTGAACTAAAAAACAAATCGTTTTCATGAAGCAGTTCAACTTGAGGAACAATTAAGACAAATCAACAGAGTTTCAAAAAGTAATTCTAAAAAGGATTTAAGTGTAAGGTATGAGAATATTCAAAAAATATAGGAAGAATAATAAATCTAAGAGAGTAGAATGAATAAGATACTGAATATATACTTTTGTGCCTTTTTTTTCTTTGCCTTTTTTAATAATTCTTTTTTTTGCCTTTTTTTATTCTTTTAACTTTTTTGCACACTTTTTTTTTAAAAAAATTTTTACGAATTTTTTTTGTTTTTTCTTTAAACAATATTTTTGGCTTTTTTTTTTACTTTTTTGGCTTTTTCTATTATAAAGAAAGAAGATAAAAAGATAGATTTTTTTATATTGACTAGAAATAGATAGAAGATAATGAAAATATAACTTAACAGGAGAAAAAAAGAGAATTTTTTGAGATTTTTCTTGTACTAGATAGAAATAGGTAGAAGATAAGAAAATAAAACGAAAATTGAAAGAATAGTATGAAACTTGCTGTGCAACCGTGTGCTCTGATACCAACTGATGCGAGCCCCGCCAATATACTAACGGCACTCTACACCATATATGAAATAGACCCCAAGACTTTCACAACGCAAGTAAAAAGAATGGAATATACATTGTTTGGTTAAGAAACAAGGTATGGATAGATGTAGATGCCACACCCAAATCCTCTAAGAAGAGCTCCTAGAAAACCCTAGTGATAAGTCTGATTGCTTGAACGCCACAAGTAAAAACCTAATAAATTCAAAAGTTCTCTTAAAAGAGAAAAAAGACATAAGCCTCACAATAAAATTGAAATCAAAGATCTTTTTACAATGGTCTAAAGTTAGCATTTTATAGGCACTTGAGAATATTATCAATTATCTAAATAAGGAAATAAAATATTGGGGTTGGCATGCCAACCATATTGCAAATATTGCTAATATATTTCTTGAATATATCTAGAAAATATATTATTTTCTAATTTAATCTTCTAGAAGATTTATGATAAACCTCCCACTTTAAATTCAAATTTAAAATTCAAATTTGAATTATTTTCTTGAGATCTTATTGAAATTTTCTTTTCGGCTTGAGATCTTATTGGGCTCTTCCTTTTGGGCTTAAGATATTATTGGACTCATCCTTTGGGCTTACACTTGGGTTTCTTCAATTGCTCCAATTAGTCCATTCAATGATTTTTCAAATCTTTTAGCCCTTAACTTGTGAATCACAGAGTATCCAATTTGATTCACATCACACGGAGCTGTTGTAGCTATTGCGTTGCGACAAGTTTGGCCGGTAAACCTATCTCTGTAGCTAAACTCCTCGTTGGGAGTAGCTAAAAAGAGTTGCCTCACCCTATGGAACACAAAACGATATCCTTCAGAAACCCTACAGAAAAGACAAGGGCAACTAAAACCGAGCCACCTATTTATAAAAGAAATAGAGTCAAGCTCAACTACAACAGAGAGGGAGGGGTCTCGGGGGAGGGAGAAGGAAGCTGAAAGCCCCTCTCCACACCGAAAAGAGTAGTTCCCCCTCCCAACTACCAACAACAAGTCCAAAAGGCAAAAAGAGATTTTCAAAAAGAACTTTCTCGAGGGAAAAGACAGCCACCCAGTACAGAACTGAGGTTCTTCACGTCGCGTCAATTGGCGTGCCGCATAACCGTCTTATAGGTGTCGGTGGGGATAGGAAAGGCAGACGCTTGGGCGGTACCTTCTTATTCGGGCCAGGGATTTGAGTTCATCACTCGTTCTTATTTGCATCACTATACAAGCGCGCTAGTGAGAAAACTACAAGCGCGCTAACGAGAAAGCAAGCGTAGGCTTTCAATAGAAAGTCAGAGCGTGCGTCTAAGAGAGAAAACAACAAGTACGCTAGCGCACGTAGGGTCTACCCGTAGCTTGCTCCCCAGCAAGCGTAGGGGAGGAGGAACGACGACCCAAAGCGCGCTAGGTGTTGTGTTGCCAGCAAGCAGAGGCGCTGGAAGCGAGGCGAGCTAGAGAGCAAGCTAGGGCTTGAAAGCCGGAGCAGCAAGCGGAGGGGAGCAAGTGAAGGGGAGGAACGACCCGTAGCGTGCTAGCAAAGGTAGAAAACAAGAATCTGTGCGCAGAGGCTCATTTCGGACCTATGCTTGCTTGCTCGCTCCGGGTCTAAGTCCTTCGTCCCCAGCAAGCGGAGGTCCGGAAGGACCGTAGGCTTACTCTCTGGCAAGCATAGGCTTGAGCTCGAAAGCCGGAGCAGCAAGCGAAGGCTAGACTGGAGCGAGCAAGAGAGCAAGCAGAGGTCCGAAAGGACCCGAAGCGCGCCAAAGAGCAAGTGTAGGATCCGAAGGAGAGCAACAATCAATGCAGACTCTATACGCGCACACTAGCACGCTTTTTCGAGTCGTCGCTTGCTCTTTGACGCGTTTCGGGTCCTTTCTCCCCAGCAAGCGGAGGCTCTCAAGCCTCCGCGCGCTAGTGCACGCGTATAGAGTTCGCTTCGTTCGCGTTTGCGCTCTTATAAACGTCGTGCACTCAGTAAGGGTTTTTTTCACTTCTAAAGTGCACGCATACTATCTTTTCTCGCAAGCTCTCAAGCATCCGCGCTTTTCTCGTGTCTGCGCTCTCCGTTTTCTCGAGAGTGTCTGTGCTCATACTATATTTTCTCGCATGCTCACAATCCTACGCACTTTGTCGCTAGCGCGCTTTCCCTTTTTTTGTTCGCTCGTATAGAGTGTACATTGCTTACTTGATCTTTCAAGCCCTAGCCTACGCTTGCCATATAGCAATCCTACGGTCCTTTCTCCATGTAACTTTCTTGCTCTTTCTCGCCTACACTTGCTCTCTTTCTCTCTTGTGTGCTCCGACTTTCGAGTCTTCGCTTACTCACTCCGTTCTAGCCTCCGCTTGCTGGATCTGAACACATTCGAGTAATCCATTCTTGAATCTCATCGTTTGTATCTTCGAACCCATATCATAGCTCATAATTCGATAGATGGACTCATCATACAACTCAGTGGATGGGGATAATTTGATAGATGGACTCATCATACAACTCAGTGGATGGGGAGATTCTCCACCTTGGACGGCCTCTCTCGCAATAATGTTTTAATTGAAAGGCTACGAGCCTATGAAGAGACCTGAGAAGATCTCCCCGCTCGCCCTGTTCTTGAAGGAGGGGGAAAGGTGTATGTTGTGGGGCCGCTTGCTCAATTGGATTGGCATTTTGACCTGGGATAGAGACGACGGGCCAGCCCTGTTTTTGATTTGAAGAGCCCGTTGGCTGATTCATGCTTTCTCCGGAGCTTTCTCCAGAGCTGCTCCCTAGAATAGATGTCCAGCCGAAGTTGCCCCAGAAGTACCCTCACCGCCAGGGGAACATTGTGATTAGCAGAAGAAGCTTCCCGGCGCCGGCACAGTGAGGTAATTCGATTATCATTGATGTTATCATGTCCTCATATCTTAATTGCTATTGTAATTCTCCATAGGAACTATTGTGAGGAATACGCATTCTAGAAGAAGAATTTATTTTTTGGTTCATTTTTTTGACTGATTCGCTCCCCAAGATTCTAAATCTTCAAAGGAGAAGACGGTAGTTGTAGAGGTGAGTTACGTAGGTGTACAAGTGTACTTCGCGCCACTCTCTTTTTGACTACGGACCGATGCCTGCTTCATCTGGGAGAAAAGAATGATAGATATGGCGGTCATTATAAGGAAGAACCGCCATAAAAAGATTCCTCGGGTAACATCTGTACCAAAACTATGAACGGAAGCTAGAAATCCGGACCGTATTGAAAAGGTTCCTAAGACACAGAATAGAAGAGTCACAATATTAAGAAATGAGGTGCAAGAATGAAGAAGGGGTAGAATTACTGAATGAATACGAGCTGTGGCTAATACCCGAGGCATAAAAGAAGCATTTTCTACGGGATCCCGAAACCACCAGCCACCCCGACCTAATTCATGATGAGCCCACCAACTTCCTGGCCCAGATGTCTTCGGACTCTTGGCTTGCTCTGTGGCGCCTTAACTTACTGGGGAGCAAGGAAGCTACGGGAGCGAGAAAACTACAAGCACGCTAGCGCGTTCCGGCGTGAGAGCAAGCAAGCGGAGGCGGAGGTGTCCGAAGCGTAGAAAGCGAAGGTCCGGAACAATAAAACACGCGCTTTAACTTTCAGCACCTCCGCTTGCTGGGTAGATTAGATCCTATGCACGCTTGCGTACTTGTTATTTTCTCGGTTGTAGCAAGCGCAGGCTCGAAAATAGAAATCACTAGAACGCTCCTAGTTTTCTCGCTTTTGTATAGAGTCCGCTTGCTTTCTCTCTTCTGATTTTTTCTTTTGATGAAGACCACTCTCTATGTTTGTATAAATAAGGGAATGTACCTCTTGCAGGGAGTCTTTGGTCCTAACGGACCCCTCTTCTTTAACGGGCCGGAAATCGATCTAGACAGCTCCGCATGTGGCGCTTTCTTCGAGCTGTCCATCTCTATTTAGTCCTGATCCTCCCGTGCAGGGGACCGCTGTAGGTAGCCACCCGTTTTATTGCAGCTTTTCATCTGTCCAACATAGCTTTATCGTTTGCTCTCCGCATCGTTAGACCCTCCTGCCCGCTGACTGACTAGTCACGTGACTGAACTTCTAGGCACGAGCAAGTAAGATTTTGAGCCCCACCTTATTAACGGGAATTTTCGGGGCCTATCCCGCTTCCCATTACTCAAGAGGGCAATTCCTCGCACAACATTAAGGGAGCCATTGAAAGGTGACTAAAACACCAGAAACAGGGACTACCCGAGCTAATGATAGAGGCAAGAACACTTTCCTGTCAAGTCCCATTAATTGATCATAACGATATCGTGGATATGCTGCACGGACCCATATATATATAGGAATAGAAAGAGAATCACTTTGATACTAGACCATATCGAGCCCGAAATCTTCTTGAAAATGGGAAGATCTAGGAGAGGCGGCCAACCTCCTGGAGAGAGCGATGTGCATAGACCAGGTGAGTAGGGATGCAGCTCCGTGGACCGCTCGTCGAGCCTGATAGGTGGTGGTATCACACCCTTCTCAAAGGAACCGTACGTGACACTCGCGTCATACGGCTCCATCCCAGAATCAGGACCCCCCTTCCTTTGACCAACGGGTTCTCGAACCAATCTGTCCTCCCTTTCTATTCCTCGGTAAACGGTTCCTTTGAATGAATTCATTGATTGATTCAAGGTAGCAAGCCGAGGGAAGACCAGAGCGAGCAAGAAAGCAAGTGGAGGGTAGCGAGAGAAAACTACGCTCCCACTATCGTGCTCCGGCTTTTGAGCCTCGGCTTGCTGGACACATACGCTCTTGAGAAAATAGAGAGCACACTAGTGAGCACGGATGCTTGAGAGCCTGCAATACGAACTCTATATGTACGTGCGCAAACGCTCTTGAAAAAATGGAGCGCGCACTATTGCGCTCCGGCTTTCGAGCCTCCGCTTGCGGGAGAAAAGATCCAAATTGTGCCAAAGGAAGTTCTGGGTCCGAAGGAGAGCGCACTAGTGCGCACGTATAGAGTACGCATTGCTTACTCCTCCGACTTTCAAGCCGATAAGCGTAGGCGCTGGAAGCGAAGCGCGCCAAATAGCAAGTGCGCGCGTAATTTTCTTGCTTGCTGCTCCGGCGACTCGCCGGAGCTTGCTCTTTTGGCGCGCTTCGGGTCCTTTCAGACCTCTCCTTGCTGGTTCGAAAGACGAAAAGCTAGCGCACTTGTATAAAGTCCGCAACCCTTTCTCCGTTTTCTTTCTTGTTGTTACGGCCTTGGAGCATCTGCTTGCTACCGAAAGAGAAAACTACGCGCGTATTAGCGCGCTCAGCCTCCGCTTGCAGGGCGCATACGCTCTCAAGAAAACGGAGTGCGCAGATACACACAGAGGCTTTCGAGCCCTAACTTACTCTCTAGCTCGTTTCGGGTCCTTTCGGACCCTCGCTTGCTCTCATACGCGCTCCAGCTTTTGAGCCCTAGCTTGCTGGAAAGGAACGATCCAACGCGCGCTAGCAACAAAAGACGACGCGCGCATAGGCTCTCAAGTCGGAGCTTGCTTTCTCGCTAGCTAGCTTGTAGTTTCCGAGCTTGCTTTAGAAGTCCAAGTGCTAGCGGTAGAAGCTAGTCGCTAGAAACGAACTTCCGGACCGACTACAATACAAGTCATCAGTGATTGCCCCAAAACTGATGCCAGCCTACTCAACTAATCTCATAAGTAAAGGCCTGTTCGCATCACAACTAATAGAAAAAAAAATGACTACTAGACTAGCAAGCCGAGGGGAGCAAGCGAAAATACGGAACGATCCGTAGTGCGCTAGCGAGAAAAGACGATACGCGTGTAGGTATGAGAGCCTATAATGCAGACTCTATAAGTATGCGTGCACTTAATAAGTTAAAAAGACTCTTCCTAAGCATGCGGTATTTATAAAAGCACAGACGGATGTGTAGGCTTTTGAGCCCTAGCTTACTTTTTGGCATGCTTCGGATCCTTTCGGAGCTCTACTTTCTCTTTTGCTCGCTTCGGTCTAACCTCCACTTGCTGCTCCGGCTTTCGAACTCAAGCCTACATTTGCTGGGGGAACAACCCTACGCGCGCTAGTAAAGGTAGAAAATAAGAAGATGCGCGCTCCAGCTTTCTATCGAAAGCCGTAACTTGCTGGCGCTGGAAGCCCTCCATGAGCAAGCAAGCGGAGGTCCGAAGGGCTCTGGAGCAAGCAAGCAAGAAAACGCAGTATGAGCGTGTTAGCGAACGATAAAAGGTAGAGTACAGACGCTCTCGAGAAAATAGAGAGCGCAGACGCAAATGAGAAAACGGAGCGCGCACTAGCGCGAGAAGGCTTGAGAGCCAACGAGAAAACGGAGCATGCACTATCGCGCTCTTTTGAGCCGTAGCTTACTCTTTGGTGCGCTTCGGGTCCTTTCGGACCGGAGGTAGCTTTTTGGCGCGTTTCGCTTCCAGCGCCTACGCTTGCTCTTTGGCGTGCTTCGTCCTTCGGATCCGGATCCGGAGCTTGCTGGGGAGGAACGATTCTATGCGAGCAAGAGAGCAAGCGGAGGTCCGAAATGACCCTACGCAAGCAAGAGCAAGCGGAGGCTCGAAAAACGTGCTAATACGCACTCCGTTTTCTCGTTCGCATCTGTACTCTACCTTTTCTCCAGAGCATTTGTGCGAATAGTACCTTTTCTCGCTCCCTTGCGCTTGCTAGAGCAAACGTACGAGTCGTTCCTCCCCTACACTTGCTTGCTCCGGCTTTCTATTCTAGCAAGCGAGAAAACTACAAGGGTAGCCGTTTTCGAGCCTTCGCTTGCTAGCAACAAAACAACCAGACACGTCCTTCAAGTCGTTCCTCCCTTACGCTTGCTTGCTCTTTCTCACCTCCGCCTCCGCTTGCTCCATTCCATACCCAAATGCAACTTAGAATGGCTATGTATAGTTAACCGCCGGTGCTACTTCCTTAGTGAAGTATCCCATTCCAACTTCTTTGGCTTTGTTTACCGATCACAGTTTCAGCATTGCACCTCACTAGGACGGCTGGCTTTCTTTCTTCCCTTAGAGTCCTTAGTGCCTTCCTCTCTTATTCAAAGGCTCCCAAGGCCTTTTCTTGATAATCGCTCTCCTTATTCAGTTTTTTTTCTCCACCCACTGACTCTCACTTTAAGGTCTTTAGGTGTGCATGCTATCCATATCTCTTGGTCCGTATAGAAAGGAGAAACTTGATCTCAAGTCGAACCGCATCCACATTTCTCGTAAGGGTCTTTTTATAAGACCCCTTTTCCCTTTTGAACAACTGACAAGACTTTTACTAGTTTGATTTTCATAATGTCTCTGAGTGCAATTCCACTCTAACTTGACCTTACCGCTCTAGCAGCCCACTTTCCCTTATGAAACTTTGACAGGTTCTCAGACATAACTCAATTGTTGGTGACTCTACTAAGACTGCTCGAAAGGACTCTCTTAGTTTGCCACCTACTGATGATGCTCTTTCATACACTACAAGCATGCCACTCGGGCTACACAAGCTTAATAAACAAAGCAATTCTCAAGAAAGTCATGCAATGAGCACTCGATCGAAAGATGGAACTCGTCCAGAAAGAAAGAGATTGATGACTAGGCTTTTGCCGCTCAACTCAAAACCCAAGGCAGCTTCAAAGGTTGAGACGGCTGGAATGGAAGCAAAGAAAAAAAAAGAAGGGTGATAGGGAAGGCCAAAAAAGATGATGATAAAGGGTAAGGAGAAGGGAAATGGTGAGAAGAAATCCACCTATAAAAAGAGGTTGAGAAAGCTCGAAAATTACAAGTGCGCTGGGTAGCGAGAAAACTACAAGACAAGCTAGCGCGCGTAGGGTCTCCTCGTAGCTTGCTCTCTGGCTCGCGTAGGGCTTCCAGCGCCAGCAAGCGGAGGTTCAGAACGACCCGAAGCGAGCAAGAGAGCAAGTGTAGGGGAGGAACGACCTTATGCGAGCAAAAGAGCAAGCGGAGATTTGGAACAACCTGTAGCGAGCAAGAGAGCAAGCGGTGGTGAGCAAGCCATAGCGAGCAAAAGAGCAAGCGTAGTTGTTTTCGTAGTTTGCTAGCGCGCTACGGGTCGTTCCCAGCAAGCGGAGGGGGGAAGGACTTAGACCCGGAGGGAGCAAGAAAGCGTAGGTGCTGAAAGCCGGAGGGCGCGTCTTGTTATTTTTGTAGTTTGCTAGCGCGCGTAGGCTCGAAGAGTTCGCTTGCTCTCTGGCTCGCGGTAGGGTCGTTCCTCCCCCTGAACTTGCTGGATTCAATAAATTCACTAGCTTGTGAATTCTACCTTCCATGAAAACCCCATCTTTTTTGCAGTAATGGCTAATAAATAGGAACGAATGTGTAAACTTCATACTTTTGAGTTAAGGAAAACATGGAAAAAAACCGGTTAAACCGAGTAATAAAATCGAGCCGGTTTACATTTGGGAACAAGTAATATGAAAATTTACAACTTTCGGGTGATTCAAATTGTTTATTAAACCTTTGAAAAGAAATTCAAGAAATATTATAAGACAAAAACCAAATTGGTTTAGGTGAATACGATTCAATAAGAACTTTGAATTACAAGTTGGTTTCGGGTGCATTTTTTTGTAACCCGAAATTTCTGTCAAAACTTTTTATGTGAACGTACACCTTATCATAAATAACTATAAATTATTTAATTATTGTAATTAATACTAATAATTTAATACCTAAATTAAATTATTGGAATTAATACCGAAATTAAATTATTAAAATTAATACCAATAATTTATAGTAATATTAATACTAGTAATAATTTTCTCTCATTTAATATACGAGTTTAGGTTATCCCCATTTATTCTACTCACACCCGAACACTTCCCTCTCTACTGTTTCATTTCTCTCTACTATAGCTTCGACTTCAACATTTTTCTTAACCTCGAAAGGAGAGGTCGGGCTATTTAGAACTGGGGAGAAGATAGTTATATAATAGCAAACTACAGTCAATACGAGAATCGTTGGATAAGCGCCGGCATGATAGAATAGTGAACCAGCTCAGACGGACTGAAGCTACCCTATTTCGGCCAAGCTGAAATCGGCCATTTCAAGCCCTTCTCAGGCCAAACCAAGCTCTCCCAACACTTACTCAGCCTTTCCATTGTCGAATTAGGACCGAAAGGTAAGCCAATTCGGCTCCCCTTTACAATTTTCGATCAGTGCTATAGAGAGAGTCGACAAAATTTTAATGACAAAATTCTAATCCAATTCCGCATCAATTGATGCGATTCTTGATTCTAGGATGATCCTCAAGATGAGAGCTATCTGCTAGATCGAAAGCTCGGACCGCCATGCCCTCACCGGTGAGTAATCGAAGCTTTCTCTCTATAGTTCATTTTTCGGTAAAACTCCGTTTGAGCTCATCCCGACATTAAAACTTGTGATTAACATTTCTAAAGAATCGTATGAACATGTAAAAACTCAATTTCAACTTCAATTTCAATTATTGGAAACGTTTGATGGGTCAATTTGATAAAATCAAATTCGGTTGTGTTAAGAAGTTGAAATTGGGGGAAAATTGGGGATTTTTAAAATTCAAAGGACCAAAATAAAATTTTATAAAATTGAGGGTCAATTGGGCATGAAAATAATGTTGGAGGAATAATTGAGGAATTTTGAAATTTTTGGGGTAAAATTTACTATTTTTGTAAAGGAAGGGCAAAATGGTAATTTTGGAAAAGTTGGGGGACCAAATTAGAAATTTGGGAAATTAAACCCCTTTTTGTGAAATGGAATAAATTGAGGTCCTATGATAAATTTTAGATGTTTCGGGACTCAATTTGAGGAAAAATCGGTAATTGGGACTTAAAGTTAAAGAGAAATAACTTTAAGGACCTAATTGCAAATAAATGAAAGTTTGACTTTCTCATTCAATTGGAATGAATGAAGGCAATTAGGCCGAAGGATAATGAACCAAGATGTTCATATCGTGTAGGAACATGAAGTACCGGGAACGCCAACAAGGACAAGCTCGCGTGAATACCAAGAACCGGTCTAGTGGAATTCACAGCATTAACGAGTGAGTGGGTTTACTAACATCATATTCGGTTGGGATGATGAACACAACTTAAAGATAAAAACCACTTACCGATTGTGGGTGAAAATTTTATATCATACCCGGTAGGAGATGAAAAGTACCTCGGTATAAAAACCCACTATTTAGTGGTATTTTAATCATTACCACTTAGAGAAAGTGATGTGAAAATTATGCGAAAAAACTATTTACCAGTTGTAAGTAGATCATACCCGGTTGGTATGATAAGACTTACTCGAAGGAAGTTGAAAACCCGTTCATCGGTTATGAACGGAGATGTCCTTATACCGGTTGGTATAATGGACAGTAAAAACCTATTTTGTCGGAAGTGTTCTCCCATTACTGTGTGTCAATGCTTAAACTATTTGGGAGACCTTCTTGACGGGAGCTCGTATAGCTCTTATAGGCCGGGGGCCTCGGTTTTGGAACTTGAAGGCTAGAATGCCTAGATTTTTGAAAATCTCATACAGTGGGCCCAAGGCTAGTTGGCACGAGCAGGAGCTCGTAAATGAACATGATATATGTGACATAAAACTTAATAAGTGAATTGTTTGGCCATAATACCAAGATGGGACCAACATGCTCAGTCAACTAGCGGCAGTGCGACATGATAAGTCGACGGACCAGTCAAGACAAACAACTAGGGGTTGAGTTGAGAGTCAGGGCCGTTGGACCAGTGGCACCACAGATTACATGGTAATATAAGAAAACATTGTTTGTGCATGTACTGTGAGTATGGGATCATCAAAACGCCCATGAGGGGTAGTGATGTGTCCTAAGGGCCCTGGACGACCCGGTGAGTATAAGGGCAGATCGTCATTCCATGTGTCTGTGCGAAATTTGGACTAGCACCAAGCGCATGAGACCGGGGTGGGGACGGGATGAGGTCTCTATCCAAATACGGACACGAAGAAGTTATTTCGAGATTGTGGGTTGGATGTCGCGTACATCCACTCATTCCCAGGGTAGAAGTGGTCGTACTTCTATTCGGGTGGCAGAAAAAGTCGCTCTTAAGCCACTAGCGGGTTCAGTAGTGATACTGACTTGTGAATGTGTGTAACCTTAATGATAAAGGATGTGTGTTGGGTGATAACACACTAGTAACCAAGAAATAATGGAAAAACCCAAAATTTTAAATAAAGGAAGTTTTGAAAAGAAAGGAGTTTGGCACACTCCATATAATTATTTTTCTTAAAAGTTAAAAGTACACCTTTGAAAACCCATTCACTGAGTAGTCGTACTCACCCACTCCCTTATATCCATTTCAGGAAATCCCAAAAAGCCTCCCATTAAAGACCATCAACTAAGATGCCTGTAAGACAAGTATGTAAAGTTTAAAATTTCATGCAGTTTTGATTATACTATTCCAGAAAATGGTGCAGGTTTAAAGGACGCCTTACTTTTTATAGATTATGATAAGGGGAAACCCTTTAATAAACATGGAGAGTGGCGGGTTGTTCACGGGAATCCGACCAAAACCGGGTCGGGGCGTGACAGACTAACTGGACAGATGAATTTCAGGGAAGGAGAGTCTTAGAAATAAGACTGCTTTGCGATTGGCTTGACTGAATGGGCATATTGAGGCATAGGCTACATGGAATGAATTAGTCAATTCAATCATTTCATATGCATATGGCACTTTCGGGTCCTTCCTAAATAAATGATTGCCCTGGAGTCTCATCTCTTGAGCTCAGTGGGATATAATTGATCCAACTTGAAGTTAGCATTCAAATTAAACTATATTCTTAACAGATTGAGTTGGATGTAGGTAAGGATGTGCCTAAGGGGGAAAATACATTTTGTATTTCTAGAGAGAATGAACTTCTCGCTACTCGTACAATCCAATTCTTTTAGTGGCGGAGCAGTAATCACATCCTGGCTTCTATCTCCAGTCAATGATCCAATGATTTAGTGGAATTCTATCTTGAAGCGAGTGCAGCGTAAGGAATACTTCCTTGTTCTCCTTCTTATTTAAAGCATCGAGCAAAGAAAAAAATAGTTAGTATGGCTACTTGAGCAAAAAAGTGAAGGAGACAAATGAGGGTAGCTAGCGAAAGAGAAAGCAAGCGTAGGCAAGAATCTCAAGCCGGAGCAACAAGCGGAGGCTTTCAGCACTAGCAACAAAACAAGCATCCGACGCGAACGAAGCGTACTTTATACGTGCGCACTAGCGTGCAGAGACTTTCGAGTCGGAGCTTGCTGCTACATCTTTCTCGTCTTCGTTTGCTCTTGTGCGCACGGAGGGTCATTTATCCCCCGCAAGTGGAGGATAGAAGAGAAAGCCAGAGTGAGCAAGCGAGAAAATGGAGAAAGCGCGCTAGCGTGCTCCGGCTTTTGAGCAGCCTTCGCTTGCGAGACGAGAAAGTCGTAGCAGCAAGCTCCGGCTCGAAAGTCTCCGCGCACGCTAGTGCACGCGTAGTTTTCTCGTTCGCTAGCATGCTCTACATTTTCTCGCTTGTTGGCTCTCACGCCTACGCACGCGTCTCATTTTGTTGCAAACTACTGCTTCTCAAACTATAAGTGCGCTCTCCTTCGGACCCTCCGCTTGCTCTTTGGTGCGCTTCGGGTCCTTTCGGACCTCCGCTTGCTGGCTTGAAAGTCGGAGCGCGCTAGTGGTTTTCTCGTTCGCTAGCGTGCTTTATATTTTCTCGCTCTCCGGAGCTTGCTCTCTTGCTCACGTAGGGTCGGTCTCCCCAGCAAGCGTAGGCGCTGGAAGCAAAGCGAGCCAGAGAGAAAGCTAGGGCTCGTAAGCTGAAGCAACAAGCGTAGGCGCTAGAAGCGAAGCACCCCAAAAGGGCAAGCTCTGGGTTCGAAGGAGAGCGCGCGTCCTATCTTTTCTCGAGAGCGTCTACGCCCAGCAAGAGGAGATGCTGGAAGCAAAGCACACCAAAGAGCAAGCTAGGGCTCGAAAGCCGGAGCAGCAAGCGAGAAAATGGAACGCGTAGACACGCGCTCTTTCGAGCATCCTCTTGCTATTTGGCGTGTTTCGGGTCCCATTTCGGACCTCCGCTTGTTGGGGATAAAGGACCCGAAGCGAGCAAGCTACGGCTCTAATAGAAAGCCTACGCGCACATCTGCGCTCTCCGTTTTCTCATTCGGTAGCAAGCAAGTGAACGTCCGGGGAGGAACGACCGACCTTACGCGCGCCAAATAGCAAGCGAAGGTCTGTAAAGAGACCCGGAGCGCGCCAGCGCGCTCCGGCTTTCAAGCCTCCACTTGTTAGAGAGCAAGCCTACAGTCCTTTCGGACCTTCAAGTTTAAGTCCGGTCCGGAACGCCGACCTTACCCGCGCCAGAGAGCAAGCGAAGGCGCTAGAAGCGAAGCAAAAGCGAAGGCTCGAAAGAGCACGCTAGTGCACGTTTCGTTTTCTCACAGGCTCTCACGCCGGAGTCGCTAGCGCGCTCTCCGTTTTTTCGCTTTCTCGCCATAACTTTTTTGCTCTCTTGTTCGCTCAGTAATAGATGGAATAAGTTAGTACGCTAATCTTGACAATTTCCATTTTCGATTGAGAAAGCGACAGGCCCAACTGCTCTACAGTAGTGCCTTGCGAAGTCGTGGAGCCATAACCCTCGTGCGCCTACTCATATTCAAAAGGCGCGTCTGACGGTTTGTTATCGTATAGAAGAGAGAGGTAGCTTTTAGGAGTGATCTTTCCCTCTTCAACAAGCTAGTGTGATCTCACTTTTGAAAGAAAGTTGCGATAATGAAAATAGATATTATATCAAGTGTACAGTGAGGGAACAAGCAAGGGACTGAGCGCTAGCTGATCTACGACCACCATTGCGCATTAGTGCAACTGTTTTCTTGCTAGGTAGCCAGTCTTGACTTAAGCCGGTCCAAGCTCGAAAACAATAAGCGCGTTAGTACGTAGGCGTAAGAGCCAATAAGCTTATGCAAGAATCTCAAGCCGGAGCAGTAAGCGGAGGCTTTCAGTACCTCGGCGCGCTAGCAATAAAATAAGAATTTGACATTAACGAAAATTACTTTATACGCGCGCATTAATGCACAGAGGCTTTCGAGGTGACTAGCGAAGGCTCGAAAGCCGGAACCCAGAGCTTACTATTTGGCACGTTTGCTTCTATCACCTACGCTTGCTGACTCTCACGCCTACGCACGTGTTTCGTTTTGTTACTAGCAAGTGTAGGCGTCTCAAACCACAAGTGCACTTTCTCGTTTTCTCGCTTCTCGCTCCGGGTCTTCTCTCCGCTTGCTCAACCAATGCCCAAAAAGTCCCATCTCTTTCTTTGTTGATCAACAACCAGCTCTCATGAATTACTACTTGGGGGTGGTTTGACGGAGTCTTGCTGTGTGGAGGGAAGCATTTTCTTTTTTCAAGAATGTCTCAACTGAATAAATTCACGTATTTCACACAATTCTTGGTCAAGCCTTTTCCTCTTTACTTTCTATATTCCCATATGCAATGATGGAGATGGAGTACTTGGGATCAACAGAATTCTCAAACTCAGGAACCAACTGGTTTTAGACCGGGGAACAACATCCGAGCAAGGATCCCAACAGTTTGGAAGATATCTTGAGAAAAGGCTTTAGCACCGGTGTATTCTATATGTACTCTAGTTTATTCGAACTATTCCAATAGTGTAACGCTGTCGACTTATTGGGAAAAAAGAGGACAATCACTTTGATCTCTTGTTTCAGAGATATAAGTGGTTCACGGGAAATGGAAAGAAACATACTCTATTTGATCTCAAAGCCCTCATATAGCACTTCTTATAATCTTGGATGGGGATGGCTGGTAGGAATGAAATAATGATAATCCATGTTTCACACGGCCAAGGAAGCATCATTTTTTAATCTCATTATGACTTGGTGGTCGTTTGGAAGAGATTCCTTTTCGATTAGAATAGTGGAATAAAAGAAAGGCACTAATAGCGAGAAAACAGAGAAAGGACGCTAGCAAATGAGAAAATATAGTATTGGCGTAAATACTTTTGAGAGAACGTAGAGCTTAGACGCACGCTCTCCATGGAAACTGAATCTTGCTCTTTGACGCACTTCCGGTCCTTTCTCGCCTCCGTTCTCCCCGTAGCTTGCTGCTACGACTTTCTCGCCTCCGTTTGCTGCTCCAGCTTTCTATTGAGCAGCCTCTGCAGTAGCTTCCTCTTTCTCGCCTAGCAAGCGTAGGCTTGAAAGCTGTAGCGAGCCAGCTAGAAAATAAAGAAAAGCGTTTTCTCAGCTAGCAAGCGTAGGCTTGAAAGCTGTAGCGAGCCAGCGAAAAAATAAAGAAAGCGCAGACACACACTTCGGCTTGAGAGCTAACAAGCTACGGCTTTGATATAAATTCTACGCGCGCGTTGCTAGTGCGCGTAGGGTCGTTCCTCCCCGTAGCTTGCTAGGCTCGAAAACTATGAGCGCGCTCAACGTTTTCGAGCTTGCTCGCTCCAGCTTTCTATTTTCGCCTCCGCTTGCTAGGAGAGCAACCAGAGAGATCAACATGCGCCAACGATTTGAGGCCGCCTTCGAGCTTGCTCGCTCCAGCTTTCTATTTTCGCCTCCGCTTGCTAGGAGAGCAACCAGAGAGATCAACATGCGCCAACGATTTGAGGCCGCCGAGCGGCGCAGAAGGCACTAATCCGCAACCAGCAAGTTTTTCAAAACCGAACTGAATGAAATTGTTACTTTTAAAAAATGCTGGCTGAAAATCAAAGAAAGAAGATCCATTTTCCCACGTAGTTCCTCGGTCAAATCAACAATTCTCTTCTCAATTCTCTTCTCAATTCTCTTCTCAAAGGTTTAGAGAGATCTTTTTTTAGTTCGACTTCTATCTGAAAGAACTATCCCTTCCTATTTGTTTGTCCTCTCATATAGAAAGAAAATGTGACCCCAAAGAGCCCTTCTTTACCAATATAGGGGTGGGGTGAAGGGGGTTTACATATAACCGAGGCAAAATTGGTAGATCCAAGTCCATGGCCTATTTCGGGTTCATTCGAAGCTTTGGTAACCACCGTTAGATGTGATGTACATGCACCCATTTCAAGAGGTGCAACAATTCTCAGTTTGGGCCTCATGTTTATTCTATATACCATGTTCGTATGGTGGCGCCATGTTCTACGTGAATCTACGTTGGAAGAACATCATATCAAAGTCGTACAATTAGGACTTCAATCGTATCGGAGGTTATGTTCTTTTTTACTTTTTTTCGGACTTGTTTTCATTCTTCTTTGGCGCCTATGGTAGAGATGAGAGGTATTTGGCCCCCAAAAGGGATTGGGGTTTTAGATCCTTGGAAAATCCCTTTTCTTAATACCCCTATTCTCCTTTCATCTGGAGCTGCTGTAACTTGGGATCATCATGCTATACTCGCGAGGAAGGAAAAACGAGTAGTTTAAGTTTTAGTAGCTACCATTTCACTGGCTCTAGTATTCATTGGCTTTCAAGGAATGAAATATTATCAAGCACCCTTCACTATTTTAGATAGTATTTATGGTTCTACCGTTTTTTTTGCAATTAGCTTTTATAGTTTTCAGTGTATTGAAGAATAAAAACTTGAATACAAAGAGAATCGAGCTTTTCAAAAGAATTATTGTAACTTTCCAAGCCCCTTTTATTATTATATACAAAAAATTGATTATCATATATATAAAAAAAAATCTCTTTCACTATCCTATCAAATCTCTCTCCATTCTAGCACATAAATAGAGCGATCAAAAAGATTGTGGCAGATCATATTCACCAAAAAATGACCCCAAATTTGATCTTGGACTATTTGAGAGTTTTTTTTAATCGTAATCAAAGATGTTTTCTTGTCTCTTGTTTCTTTTCTGAACAAATTGAAGAACCTAATGGATCGAACTCATCCTTAGTTGCTATGAAAGATATTGTCCTTTCGTTACACCATTTATTGTGTGATCTTCTCTTTGAGTTGGAGGCAAGAGCTCTTTTGGTCTGATTTCTGTCCGTGAATTTCTTAAATAGGAAGATTTAGCATTAACTTTCACTTTAAACAAACTCGAAAATGAAAAGCATTTGCGCTCGTATAGAGTCTGCTTTGAGAGCTTTTGGGCTCATACTACGTTATCTCATTTGCTAACGCGCTCTACATTTTCTCGCTTTCTCGCCTATTAAGCAAACTATTCGAGCCTACGCGCTAGTGTATTTGTTGTTTTCTCACTCAGACACGCGCTCCGGCTATAAAGCCTCCGCTTGCTTTTTGGCTCGCTGCGGGTCGGTCGTTCCTCTCTGAACCTCCGTTTGCCAGAGAGTAAGCGTACGCTCGAAAGCTGGAGCAGCAAGCAAGCGGACTCTATACAAAAATGCCCTAGCGAACAAGAAAACATAGTATTCGCGCAGATGCAAACGAAGCGGACTCTATACGTGCGAACGAAGCGGACTCTATACGCGCGAACTAGCGCGCTTTCGAGCCTCCGCTTGCTCTTTTACGCGCTTTGGGTCCTTTCTCTCCGGAGCTTGCTTTTTGGCGCACTTCGCTTCCAGTGCCTACGCTTGCTATTTGGCGCACTTCGCTTCCAGCGCCTACGCTTGCTCTTTATCACACTTCATCCTTCGGACCCTACGCTTGTTGGGGAGGAACAACCCTTCACAAGCAAGAGAGAAAGCGAAGGTCCAGAACGACCCTCCGCGTACAAGAGAGTAAGCGGAGGTCCAGAACGACCCTACACGAGCGAGAGAGCAAGTGGAGGCTCGAAAGAGCGTGCTAGTGCAGTGTATAGAGTCCGCATTACTTGCTGCGTAGGCTTTCTATTCTATTAGAACCTACGCTTGCTCGCTCTGGGTCCTGTATCCCCTGCAAGTTCAGGTCCAGTCCGAAACGACCGACCCTATGCGCGCTAGAGAGCAAGCGAAGATCTGAAAGCGGACTCGAAGCAGGCCAAAGAGCATGCGGAGGCTCGAAAGAGCACGCATCTGGACGCTCCGTTTTCTCGCTTGCTGCTCCGACTTTCGAGCCCTAGCTTGCTCTCTTGCTCACTCTGGGTCGTTCTTCCCCAGCAAGCAGAGGCGAGAAAGCCAGAGCAAGCAAGAGAGCAAGCGTAGGCGAGAAAACCGTAGTGCACAAGTGCGCGCTCCGTTTTCTCACTTGCTACTCTGGCTTTCGTGCTCTAGCTTGTTCTTTGGCGCGCTTCAGGTCCTTTCGGACCTCTGCTTGCTGGCTCCCATGTCTACGCACGGATCTGCACTCATATTACGTTTTCTCCCATTCTCTGTTTTCTCGCTCTATTGCTCGCGTAGGGTCTAATCACCCCTCCGCTTGTTGGGAAAGGTGTCGTGCGTCCTGTAGTAGAAAGAATTGAACTGACACTTGTCAGACCATCAGATAGTTTACTTTAGGTGTCTCGGGAAGCCTTTTTCTTAAAAGACTTTTGCGACGGGTGAGAAACCTATTTATAGGACGACTTTCGAGGTTAAAGGAAGACTTTTCTCTTTTATATTAAGTTTTCAGAGGTGCTGAATGTCAAATGTCAGTTTCAATCTTGTATGGTGGGTGGAAAGATAGTGAAAAAGAAAAAGAAAAGGCTTCGAGGATCTAGTTTCCACCGAAAGCAGTTTTTCCTTAGTAGGTTCCTAGGGTAATACCTTTAGATCTTTGACTAATATGCGTGAATTGACTCTTTTCCTTTGGTGGTGTACAGTTGTGGTTTTGGAATCAATATTTCTAGAGTAGAGTAGTCTCCCGACCGAAATCGACAATTTACATAAAAGAAGAAAAAAGCTGATAACATAGGTCGATCCTAGTGTAGATAAATGCTATCGGACTTAAATGATTGAATCGATTTCACTTTTTACTTTGTCAGGATTGGGTTAGTATTCAATCTACTGATATTTGGTAGAAGAGAGAAAAAAAAGTAAGCGAGAAAACTACAAGCAAGAGTAGGCTCGAAAGCTGGAGTAGCAAGCGAGAAAACGGAAAACGTAGACGCGCGCTCTTTCGAGGCTCTGCTTGCTCTTTGGCGCGCTTCGGGTCCCCTTTTGGACATTCGCTTGCTATTTGGCACGCGTAGGATCGGTCGTTCCAGACCTCCCTTCACTTCCTGGGGATACAAGACCCTACTCGCACACGAGAGCAAGCTACGGCTCTAATAAAATAGAAAGTCTGATAAACAAACAATGCGAACTCTATACACGCGCACTAGCGCATTCTTTTGAACCTCCCCTTCGCTTGCTCTCTTGCTCACGTATGATCGTTTCTCCCCAACCAGCAGAGGTCCGAAAGGACCCAAAGCGTGCCAAAGAGCAAGCGTAGGTCCGAAAGGACCTGAAGCACACCAAAAAGCAAGTAGAGGCTCAAAAGTTGTAGCACGCTAGTACGAGCATGTAGAGTCCGATTTGTTCCCATCTGCGCTTTACATTTTCTCAAGAGTGTATGCACTCTACCATTTTTCAAGAGCATCTACACCCAGCAATCGGAGGCTCGAAAGCCGGAACACGGTAACTCAGTGGCAAGCGGAGGCTCTCAAGCCTACGCACGTCTGAGTGAGAAAACAATAAGACGCGCGCTACGGGTCGTTCCTCACATTCGCTTGCTAGGCTCGAAAACTACAATAATGCTAACGCACTTGTTGTTTTCTCGTTCGCTCCGGCTTTCTCGTCCCTGTGCCCAATTTGACCCCACATATGCGGGAATGTCTAGTTATGGTGGATCAAGTATGCCCCTAGCTCTTCGGGCCACACTTCATGATTCCTTGCTTGTGTGGATGGTATCAGGCCAAGGGAAGAAGAGGCCGAATCATTATATTCTCTATCCACCATCGAAAAACTTCCATGCCTTATTGTTGAGAGATATGAAGCGGAACAGCCCCCGCCCAGACCCGTGGGCACAACGAATAAAGGTACCGTCAATGACCATTACCTAATAAGGGTACATGAGGAGTTTAATGTTGATACAGCTTCCGAGGAAAAGCTCAATCGCATGAAAAATGCGAGAGAGACTGTATCTTCTCGTGAAGGAGCCGCTCGCCCCACTTCCGCCCAGAAGGCGGCTAAAACCTTGACTCACCCTCCTCAAAGAAGGAGGGAGCCAATCGACCAAATGAGAGGGCCATTTTTTTTACAGGCATGGGATTAGGTTCGGAGGATAAGCAGAGCCAAGGCCCAACTAATCGATTTCTAAACCGACGTGGCGCTGCTGGATGCTTCTGATCAATAGAACAGGAAGATGAGTCAGCCAAAAAGAAAGACCACCAAAAGTAACGACCACCAAGGTAGGCATAGTGATTCGATCTTTTGATCACCCATTTTTAAAAAACCATTTTTGGGGGTTTCCCCTTACACAATGAAGATTGGATTGCCTGAATCACGAGTATTATATCCTGTCTTACGATCACCTCATATTGATAAAAAGTCCAGAGAACAATTTGAAATGGAAATAAAAAAACAATTTCTGGTCATAAAAACAGAAAGGCATAAATTGCGCAAGAAATTCTTTCGGTTAAAACGCCGTGCGATTCGGAGGACATAAGACTTCTTGGTCAAGCCCAAAAGATTGTCGACAGGATGCTCCTACCCCACCATGCCTGGCCCTTTACCTTACCTTAAGAAGAAAGAGGGGGTATGAAGCGTGGGAAAGACTGCAATAAGTGTATGATAAACAGGTAACCTTACGTGTTGGAGTGGCGGCAAAACTCTTGATTGATCAACGCGAGTGAACTGTGCTTAGACGCTTCGTCAAACCGCACCGATCTACTAGAGGAGCTGATGGATGAGTAGGCTTCCCCTTTCGATTCACGGAATGTGATCTGGGACACGATGGGAGTTTACGTGCCTCGGTAGGAAAGAGATCACCTGAGTATAGCACAAGATAGCCTTTTCTTGCTGCCATGGGGTCGACATGGGAACAAGGTAAACCCAATGGGAACAAAAAAACGGGAGGGTACCGCATTGGGCAGAAGACGATTCAAAAAGCGAAGGCTCGCCCAGCTGAAGCCTACGGCTCGAAAGCCTCTGCGCGCAAGAGAGCAAGCTCCGGGGACTAAATGAAGGTCCGAAATGACCCGAATCTAGTAAAAAAGCAAGCGAACTCTATCGAACCTAAACGCGCTAGCAACAAAATAAGAATATGACGCGCTCTCCCTTTTCACTTGCTGCTACAGCATGAAAGCCAGCAATCTACGGCTAGAAAATCGGCGCGCCCCATTTTCTAGCTTTCTGCTCTCCTTCGAACCCTTCGCATGCTCGGGGAGAAAGGATGGTAGCTCCGGCTTTCTCGACTGCGTTTACTGGCTCTCACGCCTATTGCGTGCGTCTCGTTTTTTTACTAGCAAGCGTAGGCTTCTCAAACCATAAGTGCACTTTCTCCATTTTCTTGCTTGTCTTTCCATTTTCTCCCTACCGCGGTTTAGCGCTTATAGTTTTTGAGCTTACCAACAACTTAGAGAATAGAGAAAGGGGAAAGGGGCAACCTATCAACCTAATAGAAAGGAGTGAGATAGGCGACAGGTAGCTTGCTTCCAAGCCGGCCCGGCCGCTAGGAATCAAGAGATCTTTGCCGTTGCTGACTTGGATCTCGGGTGACGGAATAAGACGGCCAGAAGCGACGAGCAGTCGCGGTCGAAGCTTGGCTCTAGCCGATAGGCTAGCAGTAAGCTTGGCTACAGCCAAGCGCTTACCAAGCGCGAAGGAAAGGGCCTTCGCCACTTGAGCCGTATGCGGGAGGAGTCGCACGTGCGGTTCTTAGGGGGAGAGCTAGTAGGAGCCATCCTATCCCAATAGCGTATATTTGGAGCTCAATATGAAATCCAATTTTCTTGCAAGACTCGTTCGGATAAGGAAACTCCGCTTCGAAGTAAGATCATTGCCTTAACCCTTTCCTGAACCAGAATCGGGGAGAGGAAAGGGGACTCCAAATGTCGATCAATAAAGTGAAGGTTTTCCATACCTTCCCCATCCCCTTTTTTAATAAAGAAACCACGCTCCCTAAGGGGCCCTCTCTGATAAGGAAGGAATCAAAATAATCTCAATTTGACAACAAATTCGGTCTCATGGTTGTTCTCCACTAACCACAAGTATATAGGGAGTCTATATTTCATCTTCGGTGCTATTGCTGGAGTGATGAGCACATGCTTCTCAGTACTGATTCGTATGGAATTAGCATGACCCGGCGATTAAATTCTGGGGGAAGCATCAACTTTATAATGTTTTAATAATGGTTCACGCTTTTTTAATGATCTTTTTTTTGGTTATGTCGGCGATGATAGATAAATCGGGTAATTGGTCTGTTCCAATTCTGATAGGTGCACGATTAAATAATATTTCATTCTAGTTGTTACCACCAATTCTCTTACTCCTATTAAGCTCAGCCTTAGTAGAAGTGGGTACCGGAACCGGGTGGACAGTCTATCCGCATTACCAGCCATTCTGGAGGAGAAGTTGATTCAGCAATTTCTATGCGAGGACCTGTAATGACTATGCATAGATTACCCCTATTTGTGTGGTTCGTTCTAGTGACAGCATTCCCACTTTTATTATCACTTCCGGTACTGGCAGGGGCAATTACCATGTTATTAACTGATCGAAACTTTAATACAACCTTTTCTGATCCGGCAGGAGGGGAGACCCCATATTCCCATTTTGCCTGGATCCGGTATCATAAGTCATATCGTTTCGACTTTTTTGGGAAAACCGGTCTTCGGGTATCTAGGCATGATTTATGCCATGATCAATATAGGTGTTCTTGGATTTCTTGTTTGGGCTCATCATGTGTTTACTGTGAGCTTAGACGTTGATACCCGTGCCTACTTCACTGCAACTACCATGATCATAGTTGTCCCCATTGGAATCAAAATCTTTAGTTGGATTGCTACCACGTGGGGGGTTCGATACAATACAAAACACCCATGTTATTTGCTGTAGGGTCTATCTTTTTGTTCACCATAGGAGGACTCACTAAAATAGTCCCGGCAAATTCAGGGTTAAACATTACTCTACATGATATTTATTATGTGGTTGCACATTTCCATTATATACTTTTCATGGGAGCTGTTTTTGCTTTATTTGCAAGATTTCACTATTGGATGGGTAAAATTTTAGTCGAACATACCCTGAAACTTTAGGTCAAATCCATTTTTGAATCACTTTTTTCGGGGTTAATCCAACCCCCTTTCCAATGCATTTCTTAGGGCTTTCGGGTATACCACGTCGCATTTCAGATTACCCAGATGCTTACGCTGGATGGAATGCCCTTAGCAGTTTTGGCTCTTATATATCCGTAGTTGGGATTCGTTATTTCTTCGTGGTGTAACAATCACTTCAAGCAGTGGCAATAACAAAAGATGTGCTCCAAGTCCTTGGGCTGTTGAACAGAATTCATCCACACTGGAATGGATGGTACAAAGTCCTCCAGCTTTTCATACTTTTGGAGAACTTCCAACAATAAAGGAAACGAAAAGCTATGTGAAGTAAAAGAAGAAAGGGTCGCCGACTGCTACTAAGAACCTAACAGAACTTTAAAAAAGAGAGGAACTGAAAAGTAGATATCATCGATTTGCAGCTAAAAGCCTTGAGAGGAGTAAGCTTGAAAACGTAGAGCGAACGATGCAGCTAAAAGCCTTGAGAGGAGTAAGCTTGAAAACGTAGAGCGAAAGAGAAAGCAAGCGTAGGGTCGAATAGAATAGAAAGTCGGAGCAGCAAAAAAGCTACGGGGAGCAACTCGTATAGAGTTTGCATTGCTTGTTGCGTAGGCTTGAGAGCCAGCAAGCGGAGTCTCGAAAGCCGGAGTACATTAATGCGCACCTAGTTTTCTCGATTCGAATCCTTTCGGACCTCTGCTTCCTCTCTTGCTCGCTCCGGTGTATCCTCGACTGGCTAATCTGGCTTTTGAGCTCAAGCCTAGACTTGCCAGAGAGCAAGCCTACGGTTCTTCCAGACCTCCGCTTGCTGGAAGGACTTAGACCCTACACACGTCGTCTTATTTTGTTGCTAGCACGCTCCGGCTTTCTATCGAAAGTTGTAGCTTACTTTCTCGCTGGCTAACTTTCCGTTTTCGAGCTTGGAGGAATAATCAAAAAGGAGGTATTGCAACTGCTAGTTGCTCGTTCAACAATTCACTCGACCACTTCAACGTCTTGCTACACTATACGACAGGAGTCTCGGGTGAAGTTGAAGCAGACACGGTCAGTCAAGTGAAGTCGACCTCACAAGTGATTCAACATACCATATGAAAATAATAAAGAAGAGAAGGAGCAAGCGAAGGGGAGACCGTAGGCTTGCTATATGGCAAGCGTAGGCTACAGCGAGAAAGAGTAAGCGGAGGCTCGAAAGCCAGAGTGAGCAAGCGAGAAAACGGAGCGAGAAAAGGTAGTATTCGCGCAAACACTCTAGAGAAAAGGGAGAGCTTAGACGCGCACTCTCCTTCGGACCCTACACTTGCTCTTTTGGCGCACTTCGCTTCCGGTGCTTACGCTTGCTGCTCTCTTTCGGACCCTGCGCTTACTCTTTGGCGCTTCGGGTCCTTTCGGACCTCCGCTTGCTGGGAGACCCTACATAGCTTGCTTGCTCTGGCTTTCTTGCCTTCCGGACCTTCGCTTACTGGCGTTGGAAGCCCTACGTGAGCAAGCGGTTTGAATAGAATAGAAAGTTGTAGCAGAAAGTAACGCGGATTCTATACGCGCGCACTAGCGGACTCTTGCTTTCGAGCCCTAGCTTGCTTTTTGGCGCGCTTTGGGTCCCCTTTCTGACCTCCGCTTGCTTACTGGGAGGAAAAACCCTACACGAGCTAGAGAACAAGCTACGGCTCTAATATAATAGAAAGTTGTAGCAGCAAGCGAACTATTTGAGCATGCAAGTTAGCAAAAAAAGAATCTGTGCGTGTAAACCTTAAAAAATCCTAGAAAACTACTGGTGCACTAGCGCGCTCCCACTTTCGAACCTCCGATTACTTTCTCGCTTGCGCGCTCGTAGTTTTTTCGATGGGTTGAGCTTATGAAATTTCGTTTTTGATCGAGAGAGCGGTCCGGCGGAAAAATATAAGTCGTCTGTATCAAGTGATACGTGAATTATTCAGTAGTGGCCTTAGTGGTTACCATTGCTTTGCCAAGGCTGAGGTTGAGGGTTCAAGTCCTTCCTTCCGCTTCTGTCTTCGCCGTTTAGTTTTAACGAGTTCTTTCAGCACCTTTTGAGAGAGGCTTTTTTTTTCCTTGGATCGCTGTTCGTAGACCAGCCTCGTTGTCACCAATGCGGAGGCGGCCTTCATCAATCAAATCCTGGATGTCATTGCGGAGACGAACAGAACGCTCAGTGGGGTGTCCCCATACTCGATGATATTCGCAGAAGCTTGTTTAGTCCTCGCGAAACTGTCCCGGGTCCATCTGGCTTATGTGCCGAGGTTCGATCAACCGAACGCCTTGTAGCATGGTAAATACTTCAGCGGGCGGGCGATGCAGGTCCGTGAACTGCCCCGGGGGCCCCCCAGCAACCATTGCTTGAGACGGTGGGGCCACAGTAATCGGGACAGCGGGGTTTGGAGCCGCATCCAAGGGCGGCGCGTCAGGCAAAGGTAGTCCTCCAAGGATGGCTTGCTGGAGGTGTCGGAATCCATTCTCCAGCTCGTTTATGTGGACAGTGTTGAAGATGGCTAGCTCCCTAAGCTTGGAAATCTCCCTCCACTCCCTAAAGCGTCTATTATTGCGGAAATCCCCTCTCTAACCACAGACTGGGACGAAGAGGTCTAGACATACTAGACCAGAAAGAGTAAGTACACGACCAAGACAAACGACGTCGAAAGGCCTAGACATGCCAGGCCGGAAAGGACAGGTGTACGACCTAGACACGCTAGGTCGGGAAAGAGAAGGTACTCGACCGTCACTCTTAAAGATGGAATGACGACACATGGTCCGAGGTCACTCGGAAGGGGAAGGTTCACGATCGTCACTTGTAATATCGAGGGTTGGATTAGGCTTTTCATGCCTCCGGGCATCTATCTTTAAGATTTGCGGCATTGGTTGACTTTCTTTTCTAAGGGTTGGGAGCGAAGGTCTTCCAGGTTATGCGTAAAACGAGGGTCCTTACTTTTCTTTCTTCAGGCATCGTCGGCCATAAAGGCAGCAATGGCTCAACGAATGTGGTGAGCTGAAGATAACTAAAACAAGTCAAGGTCTTGTTCAGCATAGGGAAGTCAAAAGATGAGGTCTTATGTGTTATCGTACCAATGAGGGCATGTCATCTCTTGTTAGGCAGATCTTGGCAGTTTGATAGGCATGTCAC
Organism: Trapa incisa; assembly: GCA_030064435.1. Taxonomy (NCBI): domain Eukaryota; kingdom Viridiplantae; phylum Streptophyta; class Magnoliopsida; order Myrtales; family Lythraceae; genus Trapa; species Trapa incisa. The sequence continues at coordinate 23,506,120 of CM057784.1, forward strand.
CCATGATGGTTTCCTGAACCCTTATTCATTTTGACTACGGGGTGAACCTATAACACTCCTCCCTTTGACCTGCAATTGCCTGCTCCTTCGACACCTGCTCCTTTAATGCAGTGAGAAAAGGGAAGATCTTGGTTCTGGTTCTTGTGCCACTGCCTCGAACTCGACTTCTGCCAAGCACCTCGCACGGTACTGCTAGGATTGGTTGTAAAGAGAAAGAGTGGGTAATGAAGGCGGAGGCACCACTCACCGCCGGGCCCGAGAACCTTTGCTTGGAAGCATTCCCCTTCTTTGTACCACCTTTCTGCGGAAAGCGCGCTAGTCTCTTTTGATCTTCTTGTAGAGGGGTGGGAAAGATGGAAAGAACAAAAGCTAAAGAAGCCCGCATTCCCTCTCTTCTTTTCCCCCTCCTGCTGGAGGAGGCCTCGTTGTAGACCGTTGGCTTCAACTACTTTTGCTCCCGTGCGGCATAAGAGGAGCAAGCGTCTTCGTCAGACTTCGTTTTCTCTCCTCGCTTTGCTTTTGTTCAATTATAAAAAAAGAACTTTGATGGAGATTTGTAGCATCATTAAAGTAAATAAAGATTGAGATCGTAGAAACATGAGCTTGTAATATAGCTACACCTAATTCAAGACCGGTTAATGCAAGAACTATAAATAAAGGACCAAGATCTCCTATGAAATAGAAAAAATCATTCATACATAGCATAGTCCAAGCGAATCCACTTTAAATCTTTACTGAACTATGACCGGCCATCATATTAGCAAATAAACGTATTCCTGAGCTTAATGCGCGAAAACAATGAGGGATTAGCTCAAGGAGTACTAAAAAAGGTGCTAAGGGTAGTGGCACTCGTGCGGGTAATTAGAAACTTAAAAAATGAAGTCCGTTTCTTTGAAATCCCACTATAGTAATACTAATAAAAAGAGAAAATGAGAGACCTAAAGTAATGAGAAAATAACTTGTCACTATGAAGCTATAAGGTATTATACCCTGGGGATTACGAAATAACGAAAAAGTAAAAGTGACCGAGATGCGAGGGAAAAACTTTTGTTTTACATTTCCGGAAAGACCACCTATTTTTTCGTTTACCGGGTTTAGCACGAAATTATAAATAAGATCTACCGAGGATTGCCAAGCATTTGGTACTGAGTTTCCTCCTCCCTTTTTTTTGTAAGAAAATGAACCTGAAGTAGGACTAGACTTAGAGTTAGCAGCATAAACAAAGAAGGATTTGTGAATGAGAAATACAAGTTTCCTATATTCATAGGAATCAATCGGAGAATGGCAAGTTGCTCAAGCCGGCTGTTAGGCGTAATCGTAAGAAACACTTTGCATTTCATCATCCCTGTAGTTCCGCTTCTTGCTCTCCAAATTAGGAAAGACTTGTCGGAAATCGCCCGTTGGCTTAGTCCAACCAAAAAAGACATGGGACTCTCTTTCTCGACTGGTTAGCAAGCAAGCGGAGGTGATAGGGCTTCCTCTTTAGACTCTGAGGATCGACTTTCTTTGTCGATCGTAATTGTTTCAGGGCTCTCTTGCTCGCGGAGGCTCGAAAGTCGGAGTAATAAGCGAAAAAACGGAAAGCGCGCTAGCGAATTAAAGAGAGGGTCGAAAGTCGGAGCAATAAGTAAGAAAATGGAGAGCTCGCTATTGAATAAGAAAATTATGTGCGCAATAGCGTGTGTAGGCTTGAGAGCCAGCAAACGGAGGCTCGAAAGCTGGAGCCCTACGCGAACATGAGTAAGCGGAGGCTCGAAAGCCATAACAGTAAGTAATGCAGACTCTATACACGCGCACTAATGCGCACCGGCTTTCGAGCCTCCGCTTACTATTTGGCATGGTTCGGATCCTTTCTCCCTAACAAGCAGAGGCTTAAAAGCCGGATCGCGCATCTACGCTCTTATAAAAGCTGTGCGCTCAGGAGGGGTCTTTTAGACTTCGTTCGCTAGCGCGCTCTCCGTTTTCTCGCTTGATTTCTTGTTCACGTAGTGTATGCCTGGAGTTTGTTTGTAGTTTTTTTGCTAGCGCGTAGGCTAGATAGAGTTCGCTTGCTCTTTGACTCACTGCGGGTAGTTCCGGACCTTCGCTTGCTCCCCGGAGCTTGCCAGGAAGCAAGCGTACAAGTCTATTCGTTTCTCCCCAGCAAGAGCAGGGTACGAGGGAGAGTGCACACTAGCAACAAAACTACAAACAAGCGAGAAAATGGAGAAAGCGATGTGTACTCTATACAAGCGCGCTAATACTTTCCGTTTTCAAGCCATAACTTGCTAGAAACCGAGAAAACAATAAGTACGCTAGTGCGCGTAGGGTCTACCCAGCAAGCGTAGGCTCGAAAGAGTATGCGCGCACGAGAGCAAGGGAAGGGTTCGAAGGAGAGCAGCAAGCAATGTGAATTCTATACGTGCGCACTAGCGCACTCCAACTTTCGATCCCTAGCTTGCTCTTTGGTGCGCTTCGGATCCCCTTTCGAACTTTCGCTTGCTAGGAGGAAGGACCATAGGCGAGCAAGAGAGCAAGCAAGAAAATGGAGCGCCCACTAGCGCGCGGAGGCTTTCGAGCCTCCGTTTACTGGCTTGAAAGCCGTAGCAGCAAGCGTAGGCGCTGGAAGCGAAGCACGCCAAAAGAGCAAGTGGAGGGTCTGAAGGAGAGCACGCGTCTGCGCTCTAATTTTTCTCGAGAGCGTTTATGCGTATACGTATAGAGTACACATTGCAGGCTCTCAAGCCGAAGCGCTTTTCTCGCTAGTGCGCTCTCTATTTTCTCGAGAGCGTCTGCGCTCTCCATTTTCTCGAGAGCGTAGGCATCGCTCGTTCCTTTGCACTTCTCCCCGATTTTTGCCCTCTCACTAGTGATTGATTACTCTCGATCCGAAGCACCCCTTTTCCATTCATAGAAAGATTCAATGTCAAAATCAATAAAAAGGTTATCATCGACCAAGATCCAAACGGATCAATCTTGTTGGAAGGTACTGCCTAAGGAAAGAAAAAGGTGACTTCTGGCATCATCGGAAGGATCGAAACCATCGTAGGCCGACAATTTCTCTGGATAGGTCGAATTATTAGAAAAAAATGGAAAAGGAATACCAAGTGGATGAAAGAAAATAGCAAACTGATCACTAAATAGATAGAAATAGGTGCAAATTCTCACTTGCTTCTTTCGCTCCTTGCTAGCGGAGCGGTATACCAGAAGAAAATGGAAATAGTGCCTTCTCATTAGTACTTTGTTCGTAGTGGTCATTGTATAGTGAAAAAGGTATACCAAAAGAAAATGGAAATAGTCTCTTCTGGTTGATCCTTCGTTCGTAGTGGTCATTGTATAGTGAGAAAGTGAACCCTTGCCTTTAGAGCCAGCAAGCAAAGGTCTGAATGCCGGAGCGTGCCAAATAGTAAGCGTAGGGTCTGAAAGATGAAAAGCACGTCTGCGCTTTCTCCGTTTTCTTGCTTGCTGCTATGACTTGAGAGCCAGCAAGCGAAAGCTAGAAAGTCGGAGCGCGTTAGTGCGCCCGTAGTTTTCTCGCTTCAGTTCCTTTCGAACCTACGCTCGTTGCTCCATCTTTCTCGTCTACGCTTACTTTCTCGCTAGTGCGCTTGTATAGAGTACCACACTGAACACCAAGCCAATCTCGATTCAAGTCAATACACGAAACTCGATCATAATGTTTGACACTTTTCTACCCTCTGCTAGCAGTTTATTCTCTTATTTCATTTCTTTTTTCAAGAATGCAATCTAGATGAAACTTAGATAAAAATGACCTGATAGACGGGCATAGCTCACTCACTCAACACTTTTTATATATCTTGCACAGTAAGCAGTTCGTGTGCTTTCTTTTCAACTACCTAGTAAGTTGAGGCTAGAATGGAGTGAGTAACAGAGCAAGCGTAGAGGAGCTCAAAAACGAAGAGCGCGCGCCATATAGTAAGTTTACGGTTCTTTCAGACCTCCACTTACTGTCTTGCTCGCGTAAGATCCTTTCGGAGCTCCGCTTACTGGCTTGAAAACTACAATGACGCTAGCTAGCTATACGATGGCTTTACTTCTTAATCAAAGTGTTGCCAGGACGTCTGGACATGGGAGACTGATCAAGTTGTAGGATTGGCTATCCGTGCAATGGCAATGCTTTGGTCTGAAGGTCTCTCACCGAAAGGATCAAGCGAGAAAACGAAAAGCTAGTTAACGAGAAAATGGAAATACAAGCGAAAACGAAAATATAAGCGCGCTATTAAATGAGAAAACGTAGTATGAGTGTAGACGCTTTCGAGAAAATGTAGTAAGAGCGTCTAGCTCATAAAACGTAGTATGAGCGTAGATGCTCTCGAGAAAACGGAGAGCGCAGACGCGAACGAAGCGTACTATATATGCGCACACGCAGAGGCTTGAGAACCAGCGAGAAAATGGAGCGCTCACTAGCGCGCTCTTTCGAGCCTCTGCTTGCTCTTTGGCGCGCTTCGGGTCCTTTCTTCCCGGAGCTTGCTCTTTGGTGCGCTTCGCTTCTAGTGCCTACACTTGCTATTTGGTGCACTTCGCTTACAGTGCCTACGCTTGCTCTTTGGCGCGCTTCGAGCAAGAGAGCAAGCGGAGGTCCGGAACAACCCTACGCGAGCAAGAGAGCAAGTAGAGGCTCAAAAACCGGAGCGCGCTAGTGCGCAAGTATAGAGTCCGCATTGCTGAGAGCCAGAAAATGTAGGTGCTAAAAGCCAGAGCGAGCCAAAGAGCAAGCGGAGGGGAGGAAGGACCCGGAGCTAGCAAGAGGGCAAGCATAGGTGCTAAAAGCCTCTGTGCGCATCTTCTTGTTTTCTACCTTTGCTAGCGTGTGTAGGGTCTCTCCTTCGCTTGCTCTTTGGCTCACTGCTGGTCGGTCGTTCCTCTCCAGACCTTCGCTTACTCCCCAGAGCTTGCGGCGGCTCGAAAGCCGGAGCAGCAAGCAATACGAACTCTATATGTGCGTACTAGCGCGCTCCGACTTTCGAGCCTCCGCGCGCTAGTGCACGCTCCGTTTTCTCGTTCGTGTTGTCTTGTTTTGTTCCTAGCGCGCGTAAGCTCGATAGAGTTCGCTTGCTCCCCCAATTCGATTATTATTCTTAACTTGACTTATTATTATAAAAACCACTCCCTATCCAAATGAAAGATGATCGATTATCTATCCAAGAAAATAGGGAGACCCACATACGAGAAAAAGTCACAAATAGAATTAAACCGAGTAACATTGCAAATGCATAATAATAGTAGGGTCGGGATATCCCCGCCCTCCGAACCGGACGTAAGGTATCCCCTCATCCGGCTCTCCGCAGGGGAATCTCCACTCACTGCTTCCCCTAATATCCTCCCTTTACCATATCATGGGGGTTTACAGGAGATCCCAAAAGCTCGCTCAGAAAGATTGCTATATCATACCTTTTGACTCAACTCTAGTAGTCACTAGACTCACTATCGTCCGCTGCTCTTGCTGAAATCATTACTCTTCATTCTCCCGTGCTTTAGCAATTGCGCTCCCTAGACCACTACCATGTAATTAGATAGGGACAATCAATTTGTAGTGACGGGAATGACGGAAATAATGGGTAGTACATCCCATGAGACCTTTCTCTACTTTTCCCCTCATTCGAGACCAATACCTCTCAACACCCGCCCTCACGTACAACTCATGCTTTTATGGTAAAATTACTCAACAACCATTTCCAATCACTCACCATAAGAGTACCCATCCTCTCGAATTAATTCACACAGATATTTGGGGATCATCCCTCATTATTTCCTTTACAGGTCATCGCTATTATGTTCATTTTTTGGATGATTATAGCAAATTTTCATGGTATTTTGTTATAAAACAACGATCTGATGTTCTCTTTATTTTTCGTGCCTTCCAGTTACAAGTTAAAAATTTACTTGGTCAACAGATTAAATCTCTCCAATCTGACGGTGCTAAATAATTTCTTTCTAGTGTTTTCCAATCTGAGTTACAATCCGCAGGTATTCTCCAACGAATCTCCTGTCCACACACACCTCAACAAAATGGATCTACCGAATATAAGCATCGACACATTATCAATATAGATCTTACTCTTCTTATTCACTCTCATGTTCCCACCAAATATTGGTCGTTTGCCTTTGAGACTGCTGTCTTCCTTATCAATCGCCTTCCCACAAGATCTCTCCACTTTCGATCCCCCTATGAGGTACTTCACCATTCTACTCCTGATTATAAGTTACTTCGAGTTTTTGGTTGTCGTTGCTTTCCTTATCTCCGCCCTTATCTTGCTCACAAACTTCAACCTCGTTCAACTCCTTATGTGTTTCTTGGATATCCCTGCAATTATCTCGAATATCGTTGTCTTGATACTCAAACAGGACGCATATTTCTATGTCGCACAGTCCATTTTGATGAATCTGTTTTTCCATTTGCCTCCTCGAGTTCCACATGTATGCCTTCCCCTCCTCCTGCCATGCACCCTCCTATGGTGAATCTCCCCACACCCGTCCCGTCTCCACCTCTAGACTCAGGTATGTTGCCCCAATCTCCTGTACAAACACAAGTTGACTCACCTATTTTTCTGTTGAGGATGATCATGCTGTACCATCTTCCTCTCCTACATTGGATCATGCTCCTGCTCCACCTCCAGTTTCATGTATGGTGACTCACTCTCAAGATGGCAGTCGACCTCAACGACGCTTCACTATTGATCCTACAGTGTTCATTGCCTCTATGGAACCCTGTACTTATTCCCAAGCTTCTCATCACTCCTTTTGGGTTAAGGCTATGCATACTGAGTTTGTCGCTCTTCTTCACAACTAGACTTGGGATCTCGTGCCCGCTCCACCCGGTCGGCCTATTGTAGGGTGCAAATGGGTTTACAAAATCAAGCATCATTCTGACGGCTCAGTGGCTCGATATAAGGCTCGTCTTATCGCTAAGGGCTACTCACAGCGTCCTGGTCTTGATTATGATGATACCTTCAGCCCTGTTATTAAACCTGTTACTATATGGGTAATTCTTTCCCTTGTTGTATCTTTCAATTGGACCATTCGTCGGCTTGATGTGGATAATGCTTTTATTCATGGTTATCTCAATGAGGAAGTTTATATGGATCAACCCCCTGGATTTGTTGATCCTTGCTTTCCTAGCCATGTTTGTCGCCTACGCAAATCTCTTTATGGCCTCAAACAAGCTCCTCGTGCTTGGTTCTTATGCCTGAGTTCCTATCTTCATCAACTTGGTTTTTGTAGCTCTATTGTTGATAGCTCTCTATTTATCTACCACACGAGTGAGTTTGTTATTTTTCTACTTATCTATGTTGATGATATCATTCTCACTGGTTCTTCTGCTGCACCCATTGAAACATCCTTCATGCCCTTCATAGAGAACTCTCTGTTGAAAATAGATCCCACATTGGATAAAATAGAGAAGTGTTGTGGGTTTATAAGGTTGGAAGGGTACCACTATTTACAAGTCATGACTTTTAAGTAGACATGGGCCTGACCCCTTATTGATCCACAATACCTTCTCTAACATGGTAGATGTGGAAGGTGACTAATTCTCTAGTGATTGAGATTGAAGATAAGTTGGACGCACTAATTCTCTGCTAAAGGTGCTGACATTTTAAATGACGACATGTGTTATGCTAATGTTGACTCAGGTACTATTGCACATGCATTTTCTTCTAAACCATCTTCCACAGAATGTATTATTGATTCAGGTGCATCTAGACACGTGATAGGAACATCAGTAGAGTTTATTACATATACTGGTTCTCCACCTTTTTCCCATAATAGAGTTCAAACTGCTGATAGTAGTTCAAACTGCTGATGGCACATTTCAACTGGTTATGGGATTCGGCTTGATTAAATGCACTTCATCAATTACATTATCATCAGTTCTACATGTCCCATCATTTTTGGTTAATCTATTATCAATTAGTGCAATTAGTGATCAATTGAACTGTCAAGTAATCTTTGATCGAGATTCATGTGTCATTCAGGAAAGGAATACCAAGAGAATAATTGGGACTGGACGGAGGCTTGATGGATTATGGTATCTTATGAGAGATGAGTCTAGTGCAGCTTTAACCATTACTTTGTCTGAACGAGTAATGAATGAAGTCATATTAGAGCATCGTCATCTTGGTCATCTATCATTTGAGAATCTTAAGAGTGTAAGGCCTGACTTGATGAATAATGTAGAACGTAGCAAGCTTGTATGTGATGCTTGTGAGTTTGGAAAACATACAAGAACACGTTATTCTTCTACTGGTTTAAGAAGTATTTCACCATTTTCGTTGATACATTCTGATGTTTGGGGACCATGTCCTGTTACTTCAATTGGCGGATTCAGATAGTTTATTACATTTATTGATTGTTACTCAAGTATGACATGAGTATATTTGATGAAAAATAAATTTGAGACATTGGTTTGCTTTAAAGATTTTTTAGCTTTGGTGCAAACACAATATAATGCCAAAGTAATACTCTCCGTATAGATAATGGTACTAAATATGTTAATAGAGAATTCTCATCGTATTTATCTATAAAGGGGATTCTGCATCAGACCACATGTCCAGATACACCAGAACAGAATGGAGTGGCAGAACGGAAGAATCGACACTTGTTAGAGGTAGCTCGCACACTTCTATTTACAATGAATGTTCCAAAATATCAATGGAGTGAAGCAGTATTGACGACAACATATTTAATTAATAGGATGCCTTCTCAGATATTAAACTTTCAATCTCCTTGTGAACTTTTGATGGGACGCAATATATATGCAGTCCGTCCTCGTGTATTTGGTTGCGTATGTTTTGTGAGAGATCATCGTCCCACAATAACTAAACTTGATCCACGTGCATTGAAGTGTATTTATGTGGGCTATTCTAGCACTTAGAAAGGTTACAAGTGCTGGTGTCCAAGCGAGAGAAGACTTTTTGTGAGTATGGATGTAATATTTCGTGAGAACGAACCCTTTTATGGTGAATCAACAACGTCATCCACAGTGTTAAATAATTTGACTGAAGCACAACTGAAGAGAGAATTAGTGATAATAAAGAAGATGATGTCATTGTAGGTATAATCACATGTCCTAAGAGATTGAGTAGCAATGAAGGAGTGACCAATGAACCAGAATTGAAGGTTTATAGTAGAAGGAACAAGAGTTGTGCTCAGGGGGAGGAAGATAAAGAAGATGATGGAGAGCGACAAGAACAAATACTTATACCACAATCATTGCCCATATATGTCCCAGATACCCATAAATCTTCTAATGATTCCTCATCATCACCGGATGTCCCAGATACCCATCAATCTTCTGACGATTCCTCATCATCACCGGATGTCCCAAATACCCATCAATCTCCTAACGATTCCTATTGTTATTCGTAAAGAATCTAGAGCTAATTTAGGAAAACCTCCAATTAGATATGGTTATGAATATGATATATCTAATTATGTCTCATATGAATCTGTCTCATCTACATACAAGACCTTTATTGTATCATTACAGTTAGTGCACATACCAAGAAATTGGCAAGAGGCCAAAAATGATCCAAAGTGGCTTGCAGTAATGCATGAGGAGATGTGTGCATTAGAGAAAAATAAGACATGGGAACTGGCATTACTTCCAAGCGGAAAAAAGGTTGTTGGATGCAAATGGGTATTCACTGTTAAGCAAAATGCTGAAGGAAAGGTTGAAAGGTATAAAGCAAGATTGGTAGCAAAAGGCTACAGCCAGACGTATAAAATAGATTATGATGAGACATTTGTACCAGTTGCTAAAATGAGTACCGTCAGAATACTTATGTAATGTGCTGCCAACTTTGGATGAAAATTATATCAATTAGATGTAAAGAATGCATTTTTGCATGGAGACTTGCAAGAAGAGGTATATATGGAGATTCCACTTGGATTTGATGCAATGAAGATCACTGAGAGGGTATGTAAACTTAAGAAGTCTTTGTATGGACTCAAGCAATCACCAAGAGCTTGGTTTGACCGATTTCGACATGCAATAGTTAGAATGGGGGGTATAAACAATGCAATGGAGATCACACAATTTTCTATCGACACTCAAATAGTCAAGTTACTATCATTGCAGTATATGTAGATGATATTATTATAACTGGAGATGATAGCGATGAGATATTGCGACTAAAGCAAAGATTGAGTAAAGAATTTGAAGTGAAAGATTTGGGTGCACTTAAGTATTTTCGCGGGATTGAGATAGTCAGGTCTAGGATAGGCATAGTACTTTCTCAGAGAAAATATCTATTGGATCTACTTACTGAAACAAGGATGTTGGGTTGTCAAACTGCTGCTACTCCAATTGAACCAAATCATAAGTTATGTGCTCAGTTAGGGGACCCAGTAGATAAAGAACAATACCAAAGAATTGTGGGACGACTTATCTACTTGTGTCACACACAACCGGACATCACATATGTGGTTAGTATTGTAAGTAGATATATGCATGATCCTAGGACAGAACATTGGGAGACAGTTATACGAATATTGAGATATCTAAAGAGTAGCCCAAGAAAAGGCCTTTGGTTTAAGTCTCGAGGTCATACTAAAGTTGAAGGATTTTGTGACTCTGATTGGGCTAGTTGTGTAGATGATAGAAGATCGACATCAGGTTATTGCGTGTTTGTTGGAGGTAATCTTGTATCTTGGAGAAGTAAGAAACAGGAGGTAGTCGCAAGATCAACGGCAGAGGCAGAATACAGAGCTATGACTTAAGGTATATGTGAGATAATATGGATAAAGAACTTATTGATGGAATTATGTTTATTTATGAAAGAACCCATTAAGTTACGGTGTGATAATAAATCAGCGATCAGCATTGCTAACAATCCAGTTCAACATTATAAAACCAAACATATTGAAATTGATCGATTCTTCATTAAAGAGAAACTTGAGAGCAAGATTGTGGAGCTACACTACATGAAGATTGGTGAACAATTAACAGATTGTTTAACTAAAGGATTAGGACCTAAAGAGTGGATTAATATTTGTAACAAGATGGGAATGATAGATATTTATCGCCCATATTGAGGGGGAGTGTTGAAATAGTATAAGATATTTAAGGTAATTATGATATAATCTTGGATATTAAGATTATATCATATATTCTATTTAAGTTAGTTAATAAATAGACATGTATATAATTGAGTTAGGGTATGGAGAAAATATGGAGGTTTCAATTTCTCATCCCCAATGCATCTCTATTAATATATTCGTTTTCTCTTTCTCGAATCCAGTTTTGTAACATGGTATTATAGCCAGTGAACTCACACTCGTGCCCGACCAGAGGCCCGAAACTCGGCTTGTGGTCTGCCCGAGTTGGATGGAGGAGGAAAAAATATCCAACTCGAGGCCATTGTGTCCCCCCTCTTTCGAGACCGGAAGGGGAATACCCGGCTCATAGACAGGTGTTGAGAGGTGTTGAGAATTGCACGTGGCAAGTGTATCCACGTTGCACGTGAGGGGGGGTGTTGAGAATAAATTCCACATTGGATAAAATAGAGAAGTGTTTTGGGTTTATAAGGTTGGAAGGGTACCACTACTTACAAGTCATGACTTTTAAGTAGACATAGGTCTGATTCCTTATCGGTCCACAATACCTTCTCTAACATTCTCTATTAAGAATCTTGGTCCACTTTATCATTTTTTAGTCATTGAAGTTATTGCTCACTTTCATGGTTTATATCTCATACAGCAGAAGTACATTCGTGATCTTCTCTCCCGGGCTGCCATGAGTACTTGTAAGCCCATTTCCATGCTAGTTGCCTCTGGTCCCGGACTTTCACAATATGATGGCCTTCCTCTTCCTGATCCTACTAAATATCGTCAACTTGTGGGCTCTCTACAGTATCTTACTCTCACTCGACCTGACATCGCATATGCGATTCTTCAAGTTTATCAATTTATGCATCGTCCCACTACTACTCATTGGACTGCTGTTAAACGCATTCTCCGCTATCTTCAAGGGACACTTCATCATGGTCTTACTCTCTGGCGACATCCTCCTTCTGATCTTCACTATTTTTCTGATGCTTACTGGGCCGAAAATTCTCAACACCTGCCCTCAACACCTATCTACGAGTCGGGTATTCCCCTTTTGGTCTCGGACGAGGGGGGACTATGGCCTCGAGTTGGATATTTTTCCTCCATCCAAACTCGGGCATACCACGAGCCGAGTTTTCAGTATCGGGTCAGGTACGGGTGTGAGCCCACTGGCTCTGATACCATGTGAGAGAAAGTATTGTGAACCGATAAAAGGTTTGGCCCATTTCTACTTAAAAGTCGAAGCGCGCCAAAGAGCAAGCTCTGGGGAGAAAAGACCCTATTCGAGCAGGAGGACAAGCTATGACTTGAGATAGAAAGCCTCAGCGGGCTCGAAGAGTTTGCTTGCTGCTACGGTTTGAGAGCCAGCCAGCGTAGGCGTTGGAAGCGAAGCGCGTCAAAAGAGCAAGCTACGGCTGAGCGTGCTAGTGCACTCCATTTTCTCGCTTCTATTCTCCCCATAGCTTGCTATATAACAAACCTACGGTTGTTCCGAACATCCGCTTGGTACTTCGACTTTCTATTTGAGCAGCATCCGCTTGCTTGCTCACTCCGACTTTTTAGCTTCCGCTTGCTCACTACGGCTTTTTATTCGAGCAGACTCCACTTGCTCTTTCTCGCCTCCGCTTGCCATATAGCAAGCCTACGGTCTCCCCTCCGCTTACTCTTTTGCTCGTTTCGTTCTAGCGTCTGCTTGCTAGGAAAGAAGGAAGGCACTTCTTTAGGTGAAACCTTTCTCCGTCGTTACGGAGTTCTTCTGCTATAATCTCCGAAATCGAAGGTCACCTGACCGAGGAGTTAGTATTGATTCATGTAAAGATGCTCCTCTGAAGCTGGAGTAAGGGATTGTCCACCTCGCCGCCCCGAAGAGCAGTGGCTTTGTTCTTTTGCACGCCTACAGAGAGAGACTCCAGAAGTACTGACGCTCAATCGAAAGAAAGAGCAATCTACTATATGCTTAACTCATGCCTCAGGAATCCCTGGACACAGGGGGTACGAGCTCTAATCTTTTACAGGAGGAAAAGCCGGGGAAAAGCATAGAGCGTGCGGGCTCAGCTCTCGCCCTCCTCCCACCCGCGAAGCTGAGGCGGGAGAAAAAGCGCAACTCCCCGGTGTCATAGGTTACCTTTCCTTCTTCCTCCCCTGTGACGCTCCCAAACCGATCGCTATCTTTTTCTTTCTTCTTGTCTTGAATTGTTATAGAACGGCTAACTATCAGGTAGAGTTGGTAGGATGAAGTGGGATGAAGCTTTGTTGGATATAGTAAGTGTGCCGGGGATGCGGCTCGGGCGTAGTAGGTCTGGACGCCTAGCATGAAACAACCTTCTCTGATAGCGGCACTATCCCTTAGTAATATGTGGGTATTATAGAATGATAAGATATCATTAATTAAAATAAGAAATTAATTAATTACTTATCATATGCCCTAAGGCATAGGAAAGAAAAACACATAAGCGGGACCAAATCTATAATGCATCGAAGGATCAGTCCAAAATTGGGGCCTTTTTTTCTAAATGTAATTCATAATTTTTAGTATAATAGAAACACTGAAAGTGATGTTGTTTTAAAAAATACAATAAAAACACTTTAAAAATATATAAGAACTTAAGTACAAAAAATAATAAATGTATAGAACTAATCATAAACAAAAAAACCAAGAGGGTCCTACAAAGCATATTGATTAAAATTAAGAAGTGATGATTAAACGGCAATTTGATCTGGGCACGATGGTGTCAAGAATTCCCTTTAATGGAAATAATAATAGGATCAGTGACTTCAACCTAAATAGGTTTATGACGTAATCAGTATGATTAAACGGTCCATTGGGTGATGGAAAAAATAGTCCATCATAATAAGGATTTTGACCATTCATTCAAATAAAAATTTCCAATTAATTGTTTATTTTTGGAAATTTTATAAAATAAAAAGCAATGTATCTTTCTATTCATAACATCGAGAGGGCAATGCCGTTTTCTTTTATTTAATTCATTCCTGACTATGTTTGTTCATTGAAGATATTTTTTTGTATTTTAATTGTTTTTGTATTTAAGTGTTATATTTTTTAAAACTATTTTTCAGTTCTATATATTTTTTAAAAATGACATTTATAGTTCAATATATTTGAAATTGAGTTCTTAGGTCTTATCTCGATGTATCTATAATGATATTTTAGAATGGAAATACTAATTTTATCAAATATATAGGATTTAAAAGGTAATTAAAAAATATATGAAAAGTGTCAAAATTTTAACAATATACGAGGAAAAAACTATTTTAAAAAAGTATACCACATGCTAAGCAATTCAAAGATGTATGACTAATATTGTAATTATTGGAAGTGGAATATAATGGAAGTGGGATAAGAATAGATGCTTCCATTAAATATGCTTATTTTAGAAAAAGTGGGAATTCATTCTATCATAGATGAAAATGAAATCTCTCAATACAAGGAATGCAATTCCTCAACTATTTTAAGTGAATCAAATAATTACCTATTTTATTATTTAATTATCCTAATAAGATTATGCATTCTTGGTCATGTAAAGAAAATGGATACAATATTTTACATTCACAAATGTATCATTGGCTTATAGATTTTATTTTTTTAATATGAGTCGTATATCTTTAAAAATATTTTAAAGTTATATAATTTAAAAATAATTTTATGTAATGTATACCTGATAAAAATTATATTTTCGGTTTCATTTATAATAAATTTTATACTAAAGGTGTCCATTTTATTAAATATATAATATTTAAAAGATATTATAAAAAATATAAGATTAGAAGTTTAATTGTTTTAAAAATAATAATACTGAAAAAACAATTTACAAAAATATACTCCAAAAATATGAAACTCGTGTTGTGATAATTTCTCTTATATTTGGCTCTACTTGTTTATGAATTTCCATTTTTATTATATTTTTAAAAAAAATAAGAGTTTATATATAATATGTTATAGATTTATTAATTTGGTCTTCCATTTTCGCTTGCCCTTCATTCTATTTTCGGATCTGGCCTCTAATCAGATGCCCCTGTTGTCAGAGTCCGTTGATGTTTCTTTTCATGGCCATGTTTCCATTAATGCTATTCAAACTGTTTTACTACACTTGTTTTTTTTCAAAAGAATGAAAGTGTCTTACTTTTCCGGTGATAATCGGAGTGTCAAGAGATAGTAGGAATATGTAATTAATGAACACAAAATCATAGGCATGTAAAAATGGAAGTGAAGTATCTTGTGTGTGTGCATATATGCAAATCCTAATAAATGACAAACAACACCACAATGGCACTATATAGCAATTTTATTATATATAAGACCAGACCGACATGTAAAATGTACGAGATTGATTTTTTTAATTGGTCTCCTGATGATCTTTAGGTATAATTTCTGGATTGTTAGACATAAGAGTAATGCCGCTGTACTATGCCATGAAGCATCTTTCTTAAATTTATTTTATTCCAGGAGATGTGCCCTTGAAAACCTAAAGGTGATGATCGGCCAGGTGGCGATGAAGGAAAGGAGTTTGACTGTATACCCAGAAATTTTCCATTTTTTCGATCAAAATTTGTGCATACTCAGAAACATGTGAAAAAATGAGTTTATCTGCACTAACTAACATCCTCTATTCTCCTTCTCCCCCTGCAACAGTTCCATCAACATAGATTTATAAATAGACTCATGGATTGTCAAGAGAGCTAATAGCTGCGCCATAGAAATCAAATGATTCAAGAAATCTGATGAGGATGTATATATAGACAGTTATATACGGTATGATCTGCATTCTCTAAGCCAAAAGCAGAAAGAACTCGTGTATGAACAAAACGAACATGAGCAAATATTACTGATATGTTGATCTTCATTCAGCAAATCACATATAGTTGGATTTCTTATTAAGCTGTTCCTGGTAGTTACAGTGTGGATCTGTGAAACAGTTTTGATACCGTGAGATTTGTACATGATCTGATCACGCAGACCGATGTCAAACACAACCTATATATAATAATAAACATTCTTCTTCTTCTTCTTCTTCTTCTTCCTCCTCCTCCTTTACCCCATATATATATATATATATTTCATATATAATACACGTATGTACCTACTTGTCTGCCTGTGTAATTGTATATTTGTCCTCACAGTAATTTCATCATATCACCACCTTGTCGTAGTACCTGTCTGAATCTCTCATCAGGGGAAGCAATCTGCAATAATGCTCATGACCCTGACCTGGGTCTCGAGGCACCGAACGAAATGAGCCGTCTCCTCCAAAAGGACCCCGAGATCCATCGCTTCGCCCCCCGGCACAAGCCGCCTTAGCTCATCGACTCCGGAGCAGCTTCTCGACGGTGACCCCTTCTCCGATCGGTTCCTCTTTGTGGCCAAAATCCTTCCACACCCTCTCCTCAGAGTCTTCTGCTGTTTCATCTTCCTCGCGGCGAGCCACCGGTACCGATTCTTTCTCTTATCAGAGAGCTTCAGCTTCAGCATGAGGGCTCGGCTCCACGCCCGCCTCTGGCCGACTGCTCGAGCCATGGATGAGTAAGCTGCCAGTTTTATCCTCTGGCTGTGCCTGCCAATCTTCTCAGGAGAGGAGGTCAATGACAAAGATGGGCTAGGAGGAGGAGGGGTGGATCTCTTTATCTTCACAAGGGTTTTGAGGAACCTGAGGACGAACCTTGTCCTGAGCCGGCATGGCGATGAGGCTGAGGCGTTCAGTCTCGCCGGAGGAGTCATTGAGAAAATACTAGGGTTTCGGAAGGTGGAAGAAGTAGAGGGCCTATATATCCAACTGGCAACAGTGTGGATGATGATACGATGAATTCTAGTACGACAAACGATGCCGTACAATGGATGAGATTTGCTTCTGACACAAAAGAGGGTCCAATCCAACGACAGAAGACCAGACTTTCAGTTCTCTGACACAAATAAGGTTTCTTGGAGAGAGAGAGAGAGAGAGGAGATGGGCAGATTGAAGATGGAAGGAGAAGATGATAAATGGCTAAATGATAGAGAGAGAGAATGGGGGAGAGAGAGAGAGTGGGGGATATCGGAAGAATATTGTGGATTAAAGGGGATTGAAAATGGATGACTAAAGTCATCATCATTTTCATTGGGCATCATCATTAGTGTATCCTTCCTTGGATGTATTATTCATAGAGCGTGAATGGTAGTTTCATACACAATCCAGCTAGAGCTAGCTAATACTGAAAGTGATAACATTGTCCGTATATACCATTTGTATGTACAAATCTAGAATACATTATATCATTAGTATGACTTAATGGAGTTTTGTACACCATAGTTTACGCCAAAAAAGGACCATGCGAAATGAATTTGTGTAGTGATGGCAACTTGCGAATTGAATTAGCCACTTGTGTGGCTCATGATGAATCATTTCATGTGCCAGCTCCTGCTGCAGCTGTCTACTCCTGCCCCCATTGATGCATCCAACTGGTCAAAGCAAGTTAAGGCTGGTGATAGTACACCTCGATGGGAATTTCTGGTGCTGTCAACTTTATGGTTGCATTCCAAGCTGAACACGACATCCTTTGTGCACTTGTTCCACACATGTTAGCTGCAGACAATTGGCCTGGTTTGGTCAGCAGTACCCTACTATTCTTTGTGGGGTCAATGGAACCTCTAATTTTATCAGGGGAGGAACCCCAGAAGATGAATAAGGTGATGAAGGTTACAGGTTCCGATCAGAGGAAGAAAGTTGCATGAGACAAGGGTGACACATGCGAAAATTAGTATATGCATATGCAATTTTCATACAAGGAAAAAAAGTTGACGGCAAGCACCCATACACTGGAGAGGATCCACCGAAATGATCTTTCATCTTTGTATCCCTTGATTAACATGCATTGCTTAGGCATTTATGGCATGAACCCAAAAGTCAATCTCATATAGAAGAGAGTGTGATGATAACACAATTCAATCTTCTATGGTAAAAGATGATGGTTAATTTTAATCACAAGTCATTTGGTCTACAAATGTCCAATATGGGGTTTGATAACTCCATATTTGAGATCGTCTGACATAAAAAGCTTTTCAATTTGAATTATCAATACAGTGATTATTTTTTTTTCTTCGAGTAAAAGAGAAATTATTTTTGAGCTTTATAAAACTTTCCTTTTCAAGGAAGAGAGAGCTGGGGAAGTGGGTTAGTGGCCCCGCAGAGGCCCAACTACCACATGTTAGCACATGGTTCAGCCACCCACTTGCCTGCTAGGAATCCGCCTTTTTATCAATTCTTTCTCTCTCAACTCTTCCTCCAATCTAATCTAATTGTAATCTAATCTAATCTAATATAATCCCTTCTATCATTTCCTTCCGCACCCTTCAAATCACGCCTTTTGTTTTTGCACTAGGTTTAACATTTTCAACAAAGTCGCATTATGCTTACACGATGATGGTCTATCTTGCTTTATAGGGAAATAATTCACCTCTACGGGGTAATGCCTCCATCCATCCCATCTCTATCAGAGTCTGGTAAGAGAAGGGTTCAAGTCGGCAACTATGATGCTTCAATGCCACGCGATCCGTTCGGCTTAACCTACGGTTATAGTCGGCCAAGTAAGTAATCACTATCTTAATAGATCTCTTAGGATTTTATGCAAATTTCTATATATATATATTATATAGGGCATCCCATACTATCACAAGTTGGTTAATATAAAAAAAATGGGCAGACATTTCCATCTAATGAGGTTTTATATTTGCATATAGTAAATGAATAGAAATGATGGTGGGAGAGCTTACTCATGCATGAACCAACCCGATCCAATTTTGATTCATTAAAACAAAATGAACTTGTGGGTGTAGGTCATATGAGGTGCCCACTACTCGGACTACCCCAAAAGGAAGAAAGGTGCGTATGCCAGATTCGGTTCTTCTTTAGTTGGATTGTGCCCATTTGACCTGCTTCAACTTTGGATTCTTTTGCTTGGTTTCTCGTGTTCTTTCCATCTTTTCCCACTCTCTACCAGAAGATAAAAAAGACAATGGCGCTTTTCTGAGGAAAGGTGCTAAAAAGAAGGGGAGTGCTTCAAAGCCAATGTTCTCAAGCCCTACGGTGAGTGATGCCTCCGTTAAGCGTAATTCTAGGAGGGTGTTACTACAACAAAAATGTCCTAGTCTTAGTAGTTGAAGTAAAAGTATATTTAGGCAAGTGTCAAGAGAGTCAGTGGAAAGTTGCTCTTTTACTATCTATCCTCCTATGTGGCCATTGCAGGGCATTCAAATGACCCTCGGTGTGCACTGAGTTGAGACCCTGACTGGACTCATGCCTCAAGTTAGAGGTCCAACCACCAGCCCCTTGCCAGCCACACGATGGGCCATTTGAGGCCCATATTCAACTTGTACGGGCCATATCCTTGTCTACTCCAAAATAATTCAACCTAGGAAGACAAAACCCCACCTAACTCTAACAACTAGGAGGCAAAGTATATGGAAATGACAGTATCATTTGGTTTTGGTGAAATGAACAGTGTGAGACAAAGGGAAGAAGGCAAATCTGCAAAAAATGGTTGTCAGAAGTAGGGTTGTGTGAGCCATCCAAATCTGCAAAAAAATGGAACTAACATCGATCTAAAATGATTGAATTTTGTAGCCATTTAATAAATTTTGATTGATTATTATGTAAATAAAAATTACCGGAAAAAGTTGTTACCGAAAAACAATGACCAAGAGCCCCAAAATCGACTAAAAATCATAATAGCACACAATTTTATAATTTACTAATTATAATAGCATATTTAATATTAATTTTTATGTTTATTGTTTTAATATCATCAAATTTAAATTATTCATATTTCTCACAAATTCATAAGTAATTATAAATTTGATTTTTTTATTTTACTAAATAACTTTAACTTTATTGATTTCTTAGAATTATTAAAAATGAGAATATTGTAATTATTAGATTAATATTTAATAAAAATAGATGTAAAAATATAATTGTTTATAAAATGTATATATTATGCTTAAAATTATTGAGGATGCTAACCAATATTAAGGATTAAGGAGGAGTACATTTCCAATCACTAATTTGTCCATAAATTCACACTTAATACTTATAATAAAATCTTATTATAATTTGTAATAACAAAGCTATATGTGAATACAACAATGGATAATAATATAAGAAATATACATACAAGTGATTAAAATTTGTATAACTCAAAGTTCTCGTATTGGTATTGATATAACTAATTTTTCACTCTTTATATTCTATTAATCTTTACTTTTTACTTATAATTCATTAGAAGTATAGAGTAAGTTCACAATTAAATTAATAAGATTACTGATTTCGTGTTATTTCGATCTCATTCTCTACTTAAAGATATAAATTATATATTATAAAAAGTTTTATCAATTATGTCATGTATGTTTAATATATATTCACCCGTAATTTAACTCATTTTTATGATTTAACATAAGTTTTATATTTACTACACTTGTGTTAACAATTAACAATTAACAACATACTATATAAATAATGTAGGCAATTAACAATTAACAACATACTATATAACAACAACCGAGGATTTCTTCAAATATTATAGAAGACTTCTATCACAAATGATAGTGAAGGAGCTAAGGGCTTCGTGCAACATAATTACCTTATTGCCATTGACGATAAAAAGATGAATCCGCCCTACACTTTGGAACAATTTACAACTCATGTCATTGTAGCCTAAATGACTAAACTACCCTCCACCCTTTTAACTAAAATACTAAGTGTCATTAAGGATGTAAACCCTGCTTCTTTAGGATGAGAAAACCGAGGAAAGAATCGGTCAACCCGGGTGAGAAATTTGAACCGGTTCACAAACTCTAACCGATAGAGAAATGGTAAACAGAAAAATTTATGGATTCCGAGTGACCTAAATAGTAACAAAAGTGATGAGAAAGGACCTTAAGATGAATTGGAGGTGAAAACTAAACTGGTTCAGATGAACCAGACCTAAACCAGATTGAACCGGTTTGAACCACTAAATTCATTTTTCTAGGTAGCTTAGAAAATTAAAATTGGCGAATTGAGGCCACCATTTGATAGATAATGAATTTAGATGAATTTACAAATTTTTAATTTTGAAAATCTCGGTCAAATCTAGCTTGAACTGGACAATTTAAGCATTGAACCCGGTTCGAAACAGTGTCGACTTCTTCCTTCAAATGACTTCACTGTTCACTCGCTGAAAAATTGAGCATCACCGGTGAAGATGAAAAGTCTCTGGCTAGGGAGTTTTAGGCAATGAATGACCGCCATTAAGGCATTAATCGGACGACCAAGATGTCCTCGAGCTTCCTATATAAAGAGCCTCTCCTCATTTATCCTCCACACACCTGAAAACTCCATTCTCTCCCTATTGCTCCATTTTCTGGTAAAGCTCAAACTAGAGCTTCGACTTGGGCATTTTTCTAAGCCAAAGAAGGCAAGGTTGGGTTCATTAGATTTGGGGAGAAGTCAGCTACCCTACGGTAGTCTCCATTTGCCCTGAGGGTTGTCGGAGAAACTCCGGCATGATAGAACAGTGAAGCAGCTCCAGCGGACCGAAGTTGTCTTGTTTCGGTTGAGCTAAAAATGACTAATTCAAGCCCTACTCAGGCCAAACCAAGCCCTCCCAACACTTCCATAACCCTCATATAGTTGAATTAGAGCTGAAAGGTAAGCCAATTTGGCTCTTCTCTCTAATTTCCGATTAGTGCTAGAGAGAGAACCGACGAAACTTCACTTGTAAACCCCGCCCTTTTGAGCTAAGGAAAAATTGGGAAAAGAACTAGTCAAACCGAGTGAGAAAATCGAATCGGTTCACAAACCTGATCATTTGTGAATGGGAAATTTGGGAATTTACAACTCTCGAGTGATCCAAAGGGTTTATTATGGAAAAGAACCTTAGGACAAATTGGAGGAGAAAAACTAGACCGGTTTGGATGAACCGGATCCAATTGGATTGAATCGGTTTATGACCCGAATATAAACCTTGGGAAGGAACTTTAGAACAAAGTGTGAGAGAAAAACCAGATCGATTCGGGTGAACCAGACCCGAACTGGTTTAAGGACTGAGTTGGTTTATTAATAGAAATCGATAAAGAGATGGTAAACTGAGAATATTCCCTAAGTGACCCAAGGAGTCACAAAAGACATGGAAATGGACTTGTGAAGGAATTTGGGGATGAAAACCAAACCGGTTCAGGTGAACTGGATTCGAACCTATTTGGATCGACTTGAACCACTATTGAACAAGATCCTAAATTCATTTTTTTAGGTGGCTTAAATAATTCAAATTTGAGATTTGAGGCCACCATTGGATAGAAAATGAATTTAGAAATTTTTAGATTTGAAAAACTCGGTCGAATGAGGGGTGAACCGACTAGTTTAAGCTTCGAACCTGGTTCCAACCGGTCCAGTTCGTTTCGGAACAGTGTCATCTTCTTCCTTAGGATAAGAACACTGTTCACTCGCCGGAAAATTGAAGTAGTGCCGGCGAAGAAGAAACGCTCCCGTTCAGTATGTTTCAAGTCTTAAATGTCTGTCATAATGGTGCTAAACGGATGACCAATGGGTCCCCGAGCTCCTTATATAAAAAGCCCCTCTCCATTCATCCTCTCTACACCTAAAAAGCTCACTCTCTCTCAATTGCTTAGTTTTTCGGCAAAGCTCGAACCAAAGCTCCGATATAGGCTCTTTTCTAATCCAAATAAGGCGAGGTCGGGTTCTTTAGAACCAGGGAAAAGTCAGCTACACGCCTGTAGTCTTCGTTGCTCCGAGGGTCGCCAGAGAAATGCCAACGTGATGAAATAGTGAAGCAGCTCCGGCGGGCCGAAGTTGCCCTATTTCGACCGAGTTGAAATCGGCCATTTCGTGCCCTCCTAATACTTCCTCGGCCCTTCAACGGCTGAATTAGGACTGAAAGGTAAGCCAATTCGGCTCCCCCTTACAATTTCTGATTAGTGTTAAAGAGAGAGTCGGCCGAATTTCAATGACGAAATTCTAATCCAATTCGACATCAATTGATGTGATTCTTGATTCTAGGATGAACCTCAGAATGAGAGCTATTTGCCAGATTGAAAGCTCGGACTACTGTGCCCTCACAGGTGAGTAATCGAAGCTCTCTCTCTATGTAGTCTGTTTTTTGGCGAAGCTCCGTTTGAGCTCGTTCCGTCGTTAAAATTTGTGATTCAAAGTTCTATGGAATCGTATGAATATGGAGAAACTCAATTTCAAATTCAATTTCAATAATTTAAGGGGTTTGATTGGTCAATTTAATGAAATCAAATTCGATTGTGTTAAAGAGTTGGAATTGGGGGAAATTGGAGATTTTTGAAAATTCGACGGACCGAAATGCAATTTCCTAAAATTGAGGGTCAATTGGGCATGATAAAAATGTTAGAGGGCCAATTGAGGAATTTTAGAATTTTTGGGGTCCTATGATAATGGTAATTTTGAAAAAGTTGGGAGACCAAATTGGAAATTTGGGAAATTAATCCCCTTTTTGTGAAATGGAATAAATTGAGGTCATATGATAAATTTTAAAAGTTTCAAGATTCAATTTGAGGAAAAACTGACATTAGAGACTTAAAGTGAAAGAGAAATAACTTTAGGAACCTAATTGTAAATAAATGAAAATTTGACTTCCTCATTCATTTGGAATGAATGAAAACTATTAGGCCAGAGGATAATGAACCAAGATGTTCATATCGTGTAGGAACATGAAGTATTGGGAACGCTAGTAAGGATAAGCTCGCGTGAATACAAAGAACTGGTCTAGTGGAATTCACGACATTAACAGGTGAGTGGGTTTACTAACATCATACCCGGTTGGGATGATGAGTACAATTTAAAGTTTAAAACCACTTACCGGTTGTGAGTGGGATTTTATATCATACTCGATTGGGGATGATAAGTACCTCAAAATGAAAAGCCACTACTAAGTGATATTTTAAACATCATAACTTAGAGGAGTGATTTGAAAATCATGTGAAAAAACTACTTATCGGTTGTAAGTAGATCATACCCGGTTGGTATGATGAAACTTACTCGAAGGAAGTTGAAAACCTGTTAATCGGTTATGGGCGGAGATATCCTTATACCTGGTCGATATAATGGATAGTTGAAAATATATTTTGTCGGAAGTGCTCTCCCTTAACTGTGTGCCAATACTTAAACTATTTGGGAGACCTTCTTGACGGGAGCTCAAATAGCTCTTGTAGGCCGGGGGTCTCAGTTTTGGAACTTGGGGGCTAATATGCCCGATTTTGAAAATCTCGTACAGTGGGTCCAAGGCCAATTGGCACAAGTAAGAGCTCGTAAACAAAAATGAGTTATATGCCATAAAACTTTAAATAAAGGAATTGTTTGGCCATGGTACCAAGATAGGACTAACATACTTAGTCAACTAGCGGTAGTGCGACATGACAGGTCGATGGATTAGTTGAGACAAACAACTACGGGACTAAAGTGCAATTTCCTAAAATTGAGGGCCAATTAGGTATGGAAAAGATGTTGGAGGACCAATTGATCAATTTTTGGAATTATTGGGGTCAACTTTACCATTTTTGTAAAGTATGGGCAAAATGGTAATTTTGGAAAAGTTGGGGACCAAATTGGGAATTTGGGAAACTTGAACCCATTTTTGTAATTTTGAATAAATTGAGGCCCCAAAGAAAATTTTTGAAGTTTCGGGACTTAATATGGGGGAAAATTGGCATTAGGGTCCTAAGGATAAAGAAAAAGAACTTTAGGGACCTAATTACAATTAATGGAAAAGTTGGGTATTTTATTTATTCGCTATGGATGAAGGCTATCAAGCCAAATTATAATAAACAAGTATGTTCATATCGTGTAGGAACGCGAATTACCGGGAACACTAGCTAAGACAAGCTCACGAGGAGACAAAAAGCCGGTTAAGAAGGATTCATGACATTCACGGGTGAGTGGGATTTTTAGATCATACCTAGTTGGGATGATGAGCACCTCGATAATGAAAACCCACTACTAAGTAAAATTTTAAACATCACGCCTGAACGAAGTGATGTGGAAATTACATGAAAAAACTAATTATTGGTTGTAAGTAGATCATACCTGGTTGTTATAAGCGGAGATGTCCTCACACCCGGTTGGTGTGATGGATAGATGAAAAGAATATTTTGTCGGAAGTGCTCTTCCCTAACTGTGTGCCATTACTTAAACTTTTTGGGAGACCTTCTTAATGAGAGCTCGAATAGCTTGGATAGGCTAGAGGCCTCAGTTTTGGAACTTGGGGGCTAATATGCCCGATTTTGAAAATCTCGTACAGTGGGCCCAAAGCCAGTTGGCATGAGCAGGAGCTCGTAAACAAACATGAGTTTAAGCCATGAAAACTTTTAAATGAATGATATGTTTGACCATGGTATCAAGATATGACCAACATAATCGATGGACTGGTGATAGTGCGACAAGATAGGTCGATAGACTAGTCGAGGCAAAAAGCTGCAAGTCGAGTTGAGGGTCGGGGCCGTTGGACCAGTGGCACCAAAGATTAAATGGCTTGTGAGAAAAACTATTCAAACTATTTTCTGAAAGTCAAATTTTGAACATCCATTCACTGAGTCGTTAAACTCACCCACTCCCTGATACCCCTTTTCAAGTAACCCAGGGAAATCCTACCCAAAGACCTCAAGTTAACCACACCTGTAAGATAGGTATAATAAGTTTAAATTTCATGCAGTTTTGATTAATGTTATTCTAGGAAAGGTATAGGTTTAAATGACACCTTACTCCTCACGGTTTGAAAGAAGGGAAAACCCTTAATAAATTGGGAGAGTGGCAGGTTGATCACGAGGATCTGACCAAACCGGGTCGGGGCATGACAAATGACACGTTTGATAAGACAAATAAATGAGGCACAATAAGATCATGTTTGGCTAGACATAAATTAAAAATGAGGAAATTATATAAATACACCTTTCACAGAAATTCAATTGAACACCATACAACCAACCCCAAAAATCTCCAAGCACGAGAACTTAGACAGGAAGATCATACACCATCATGCAAGAGAAGCATGGAAAATTGGGAATCCCTATGGGACGAACTTGTCCCCGGATAAAGGTGAGTGAGATTTCTGGCATCGAGTTTGATTGGACCGATGACTTGTCATTGCTCTTAAATTTAACATTAAAACCCTTTTCCAAGAGTAGATTCTTGATCATGTGAACCCTGCTTAAAACCTTTTTCAGGATATATTCCTTTTATATGCAGGAATCATGAACTGAAATACCTTGTTTTATCATGATATTATAGTGGGACCAAAGTCATCGTTTTCTAAAATGAAGTGGTCCCAATTTCGTAGTTTTAAAATACTCCACAAGTGGGCTCAAGACTAATGAGAACTAGACTCGTCCCATAAATAACCTTAGTGATGAATTATGTGCCAAATTATAAAAGATTGGATAATTGGTTTGTGTGCATGAACATACCATGCTTGATAACTTCTATCAAACTAGAGATGGGCCTTGCTTCGTAAGAGCTGATAAAATAAAATAAAAATAAAGATATATGCATATGTTTGCTAATGCGGGATCACTAGATGTCCAATATGGGGTAGTGGTGATTCCAAGGGCTATTGGATAGAAATCTTAGTACAAGTGAAGTAACACAGGTCCAGTATGTCAAGTACTTTGGGAGTTCTATGTCACACCCCGACCCGGTTTGGTTGGATCCTCGTGAACAACCCGCCACTATCCTAACTTATTTAGGGTTTTCCCCTCTTCTAAACCGCAGAGAGTAAAGCATTCTTCTTACTTATACCTTTCCTGGAATAACATTAATCAAAACTGAATATAACATACCTGCCTTAAGGTGCTACTGATAAATCTTTAAGGTTGGTTTTCCCTTGGTTTTTTCTGAAAAGGGGTAAATGGAGGGGGTGAGTTCGACAACTCAGTGAATGAGTGTTTGAAAAAAGAGTTTCTTATAAAAGAGTTTGAATTGGAGTGTGCAAAACTCCTTATTTTCTTTTAAAATATTCTTTTCTCAAATTCTAATTTTCAACACCTTTTTCCAAGGTTTACCAATTATTTTCCAAGGATTCTCAAATCCTTTCCAAGTTTTTCATAATTGTTTTTCTCATTTCCATATTTAGTGTGTTTCACAAACCACACACCCTTCATCATGAGGGGATCACACACATTTGCGAGATGCAGTTACACCGACTCTACCCACTTGTGGATCGGATTGTCCTTACCATCCACCTCGATAGAAGTCTTTGACTTCTACCCGAAGTCTTTGACTTCTACCCGAAGTCTAAGTGAACGTCTTTAATGTTCTACTCTCAAACCAAAAATACTCCATGTCCGTATGAGGACAGAGACCTCATCCTGTCCCCACCTCGGTCTCATGTGCAATGAAGCGACATTGAGCTTCGCAAGACATCTGGTATGACTAACTACCCTTATCTCCACTAGGTCGCCTAGAGTCCTAGGACGCATCACTATCCATCTTGGGCATCTTGAAGGTCCTGTAACATAGTGCATGCACAATCAACAGTTTTTCACATAATTCCATATAATCTGTGGTGCCACTGGTTTGATGGCCTCGACCTTCAACTCGACTTGCAGTTGTTTGTTTTTACCACTGCGAAGACCTATTATGTCGCATTGCCGCTAGTTGACTGAGTATGTCGGTCCTGTCTTGGTACCATGGCCAAACAACTTATTTACTTAAGTTTTCATGGCATATTTATCATGTTTGTTTATGAGCTTCTGCTCGTGCTAATTGCCTCAAACCCACTATTCGAGATTTTCAAAATCGGGCATATTAGCCCCCAAGTTCCAAAACCGAGGCCTCCGACCTAATCGAGCTCCCGTCAAGAAGGTCTCCCAAAATATTTAAGCAGTGGCACAAAGTCAAGGGAGAGAACTTCGACAAAATATTCTTTTCAACTGTCCATCATACCAACCAAGTATGAGGACATCTCCGCTCATAATCGATGAATGAGTTTTCCACTTCCTTCGAGGAAGTTTCATCATCCCAACTGGTTATGATCTACTTACAACCGGTAAGTAGATTTTCTATTTGATTTCCACATCACTCCTCTCATGTGTGATGATTAAAATACCACTTAGCAGTGGATTTTCATTTTTGTTGTGCTTATGATCTCAACTGGGTATGATATTAAATTTCCACTCACCTGTTAATGTAGTGAATTCCTCTAGACCAATTCTTTGTATTCACGCGAACTTGTCCTTGTTGTCGTTCCCGGTACTTCGTGTTTCTACATAATATGAGCATCCTTTTTCATTATCCCATGACCTAATAGCCTTCATTCATTCCAAATGAATGGGAAAACAAAACTTTTCATTTATTTACAATTAGGTGACTAAAGTTATTTTTCTTTAATTTTAAGTCCCTAATGTCGGTTTTCCCTCAAATTGTGTCCTGAAACTTTTAAAATTCACCTTGGCACCTCATTTTATTCAAATTCACAAAACGGGGATCAATTTCCCAAATTTCCAATTTGGTACACCAACATTTCCAAAATTACCATTTTGCCCCTACTTTACAAAAATGGTAAATTTTGCCTCAAAAATTCCAAAATTGCCCAATTGGTCCTCAATTTTATGAAATTGCACTTTAATCCCTTGAATTTTTGAAATTCCCAGTTTTCAGCCAAAATATCCCCAATTTCAACCTTCTAACTCCGCTGAATTTGATTTCATCAAATTGTCCAATCAAATGAGTTTAATTGTTGAAATTAAAGTTAGATTGGAGTTTCTACACCTTCATATGATTTAATTGCACTTTGAAATGTGCGTTTTGATGCCGAGATGAGCTCAAACGGAGCTTCACCAGGAAATTGGACTTAGAGAGAGAAAGCTTCGAAAGCTTACCATCGGGGGCGTGACAGTTTGATCTTTCGATCTGGGTAGATAGCTCTCATCTTGAGGTTCCTCCTAGGATCAAGAATTGCATCATTTGATACCAAATTGAATGAGAATTTAGTCATTGAAGTTCTACCGGTTCTCTCTCTAGCACCAATTAGAATTTACAGAGGGGAGACAAATTGACTTACCTTTCCACTCTAAGTCAGCTGTAGGAGGGCTGTGGAGGTGTCGAGAAGGCTTGGTTTAGCTTGAGAAGGGCTCGAATTGGCCGATATTAGCTCGACTGAAACAAGGCAACTTTGGTTCGCCAGAGCTGCTTCAATGTTCGATCACGACGGCACTTCTCCGGTGACTCTCGGAGCAAATGGAGACTACGGGCGTGTAGCTGACTTCTCCTCAGTTCTAAAGAACTAGAACATGCCTTCTTTGGCTCATAAAAGTCCCTATATCGGAGCTCTGGTTTTAGCTTCGCTGGATATGAGAGCAGCTAAGAGAGAATAGAGTTTTTAGGAGTAGAAAGGATGAATGAGGAGGGGCTCTTTATATAGGAAGCTTAGGGACTTCTTGGCAATCCAATTGGCACCTTAATGGCGATCATTCATTGCTTGAAACTCTCTGGCCAAAGACTTTGCAGTTTCACCAGCGCTACACTATTTTTCGGCGAGTGAACAGTGTTGTCATCTGAAAGAAGAAGACGATATTGTTTCGAATCGGATCGGACCGGTCTGAACTGGGTTTAAAGTCTAAATCGATCGGTTCACCCCTGATTTGAAAAAAATTTTCAAAATTAAAAAATTTATAAATTCATCTAAATTAATTTTCTATCCAATGGTGGCCTCAAATATCAAATTTGAAACTTTAAGCTACTTAGAAAAATGAATTTAGCATCTGGTTCATTAGTGGTTTAAACCGGTCCAAACCGGTTCAATCTAGTTCAGATTCGATTCACCTGAATTGGTTTGGTTTTCACCTCCAATTCATTCTAAAATCCTTTTCATGACTTTTGTGACTCTTTAGGTCACTCAGGATCCATAAATTTCCCTGTTTGCCCTTTCTCTATCAGTTTCGGTTCATAAACCGGTTCAATCTTGTTGGATCCGGTTCATTTGAACTGGTTTGGTTTTTCCCTAATTCAAAAGGGTAGTGTTTACAACTCTCCCCTCCTTTTAGGAGTTTTTTCCCCAAAACTTATTTAGCAGCCTTTGCGTGAGGATCAATTTACCTTGATGTCAACTTGGTGTTTGCTTAACATGCAAACTTTTTTCTTATTTTTTCAATTAGCCCTTTATATCATTCATTTAAGGAATTTCTTTTCCTTTATATTATTTACTCCCTTCATGGAGTTTGTCATAACTAGACATACCTTACTTAAGGGTATATACTTAGATTCACATCTTTCTTTGCTTAGAGCGACATTTTTCCCTTTGAGGTCATGTACTCAAGATTGGGAGTTCCAAGATACCTAACCATTCTCATGTCTAGTTAGCCTTTTGGTTGTTGAAATCCTTAGTTCAATGTTCCTTAGAGTGTTACATACTTGTTTTCACGGGTTTCCTTGTTATCACCTATTCATCCCATTTCGACTCTTCCTTCATCCGTTTTCGTTAACATTTCAGTCCAAATTTTATGTTTAACCTTTTCATGCTTACTATATGACTCTTCCTTATTTTGAGTCATGTTTTCCTCGGGATTGTTGGGCTTACACGCCCCTTGTAGCATGACATTTTCTAGATCTTGTCTCTATGTCCACTAGATTTCTAGAACATCTCCTTCAGGGTCGTCCCCAACTTTCCAACATCCCAGGGATTGTATAACTTCATCCCTCTTTTCGTTTGGTAGTATTCCTCGGCTACCTTTAATCATTCACAGACCTTAATTTCTTAGTTCACCCTTTACTTTCCTATCCGAGGTATCCCTGATTGTCGGGTCTTATTTCATATACTCCTCACCATGCCCACTCTATTGCTCTTCTTTAGAGTGTAGTCTCCACTACTTCCTGGTCCTTCTTGGGGTCTCGTTTATTCTCCTTGGCCATCCTGTTGCTACTAGTTGCTTACTTCTTTTCTAAGTTCATCGAAAATCACTAATTGGCTTCTTTGCTCTTCCAATCAGTTAATACCTTGGCTATCCTGACGTACCCTTAACCACTTATGGTTCTTTAGAGGTTCTTTATGTCAGTTTAAGCCTCTTATGATCCATATGGTGATTCCTTAGCTTTGGAACTTCTCTTTTTGAGGTCACTTCCTACTTGTATCCTCTACCTAAAGATTTCCGTTCTGGTTCAACCTCTCTAATGCTTCTTGCAGACTTTTCGTTCTTTCCTTTTTATGAGTAGTCCACTTGTCACGGTGTCCTTTGATGCCATCTTCCTACTTACCTGCTCCTTGGGTTTAGCTTACTCCTTGGGTCTTCCTAGTATGCTTCCTTATAGTTTCCTTCTATAGGAGAATCAATCCTTTCTCTTCTTTCTCGAAATTTATTCATCCTTGAGGGTATCCGACTTTAACTTTCCTGATATCCTCAGATGTCATCCTTCCTGCTTCACCCTTGAGGTTTGGTGGGTACGTCCATAGAATTTTCTTTTACTCATATTTCATCAAAAGTTTTTATAAAAAAATGGAAGTTTTTATTATAATGCTGATGAATTACAGGGTTTTTGGTTATATTGGTCTAGGGGAGCTATGGTAAGTATTAACTATAGTACTAGGTTCATCCTGTGCTTCCTTCTGGTTGAGGTTGTATACTCGGGTTGATACTCTTGACGTAGTGGCTATATCTTGTCCTCCGTATAGTGCCCTTGGGTTTTCTTGTGGTGGCGGATGGTCACTTTGTTGGGTTTTACCTCGAAGGGCGGGACAACTCCTTGCAATGTGTCCGAGTTGTCCGCATTCGAAATAGGCGCAACATGACCCTTCATGACTTTTTCGGCACCTAGGGCAAGAGAGGTTTCTCCTTTGTGGGGTTGTACTTGTCTCTCTTTGAGCATGGTAATCATCATTTCTCCTAAAAGACCCCATTCTTGTTCCCCATTTTTGTCTACCAGGCTCCTTTTGACTTCTCTGGTTGCTCTGTCCTTCCTCTTCCTTTTGGCCGACTTGTTCTATCCGACGGCGTCTTGTCTGCACTAGACGTTCACACTCATGGGCCATACTAATGATGGTAGCCAAATTTGTGGGGCATCCTAGTACTCCCATCTGATCTCTTATATCCATGCTGAGACCGTCCATGAATTGTTGGCAGATAAAGGCCTTAGCTCATTAAACTTAGTCTCATATTCCGATATAGAGTTAAGCCCTTGTCGTAGTCAGAGGAAATTCTACTTCTTCTCATTAATTAGGTGAGGGGCTAGGTACTTCTTCGCATATCTTTCCTCAAACTGTTCACAGGAGGGTGTGGAAGTACGCATACTCCGGATATTATCCCACCATCTTTTGGCACTACCCTCCAAGAAAAATTCTGTCAGGATCACCATATCCTCTGGTGATATTCTGACTATCCCCATTAGCTTCTTGATGTTAGGCAGCCAGTCCATGGCGGCTCTCGCATCTTTCTCTACAAGAAAAGGCTTACACCCCAGTTGATGAAGAGTCTTGAGATACTTGTGAATATCAACTAGAGGGGGATGATTAATAGGAGGATGATGAGTTTGTACTTCTTCTAGTTCAGCCCGAGAGTTGGTACCTGCCTCAGGGATAAGGTTAGGTTGCCCAAATACTTGAGTGAACTCTTCATACAATCTCCAGTGTTCTAAGCTTGGTCCAGGTGGAACTGTTTGGGTTTCTCCTAGAGTTTCTACTAGAAAGGGTGGCTGGGCAGTGTTGGACACTCCAACTCTAGTTCTCTTGGTTAATTTCTTGGGAGCCATCTGAAATTTTAAGATTTATTCCTCTTAGTTACTACGTTATACAATCTTGATAATGTATTTGAAGAAACAAACTCTGATAACACTTAAGTTGTCACGCTCCGACTTGGTTTGGGCGGATCCTCGTGAACAACCCGTCACTCTCCTAGATTATTTAGGGTTTTCTCTCTTCTAAACCGTGGAGAGTAAAGCATTCTTCTTACCTGTACCTTTCATGGAATAACATTAATTCAAACTAAATATAAAATTTACATACCCGCCTTAAGGTTTGGCTACCGATAAATCTTTAAGGTTGATTTTTCCTTGGTTTCCAGAAAAGGAGTAAAGGAAGGGGGTGAGTTCGACAACTCAATGAATGGGTATTTGAAAAATGAGTTTCTTATAAAAGAGTTTGAATAGGAGTGTGTCAGACTCCTTATTTTCTTTTAAAACATTATTTTCTCAAATTCTGGTTTTCAACACTTTTTATACCAATTATTTTCCAAGGATTCTCACATCATTTCCAAGGTTTTCATAACCTTTTTCCCATTTCCATATTCGGTGTATTTCACAAACCACACACCCTTCATCATGAAGAGATCACACACATTCACGAGATGCAGTTATGCTGACTGCAATGACTTGTGGATTAGAGCGTCTTTATCATCCACTATGATAGAAGTCTCTGACTTCTACCCGAAGTCTGAGTGAACATCTTTGACGTTTTACCCTCAAACCAAAAATACTTTGTGTCCGTATGAGGACAAAGACCTCATCCTGTCCCCACCTTGGTCTCATGCGCAATGAAGCTATGTCGAGCTTCACAATACTTCTAGTACGACTAACTGCCCTTATCTCCACTAGGTCGTCCAGAGCCCTAGGACGTATCACTACCCCTCTTGGGCGTCTTGAAGGTCCCGTAACATAGTGCATGCACAATCAACAGTTTTTCACATAATGCCATATAATTTGTGGTGCCATTAGTCCGACGGCCCCGACCCTCAACTTGACCTGCAGCTGTTTGTCTTTACTAGTCCGAAAGCCTGTCATGTCGCGCTGCCACTAGTTGACTGAGTATGTCGGTCTTGTCTCAGTACCATGACCAAACAACTTATTTACTTAAGTTTTTATGGCATATTTATCATGTTTGTTTACGAGCTCCTACTCGTGCCAACTGGCCTAGGGCCCATTGTTCGAGATTTTCAAAATCGGGCATATTAGCCCCAAGTTCCAAAACCGAGGCCTCTAGCCTAACTGAACTATTCGAGCTCCCATCAAGAAAGTCTCCCAAAATGTTTAAGTAGTGGCACACAGTTACGGGAGAGCACTTCCGACAAAATATACTTTTCAACTGTCCATCATACCAACCAAGTATGAGGACATCTCCACTCCTAACTAATGAACGGGTTTTCCACTTCCTTTGAGGAAGTTTCATCATACCAACTAGGTATGATCTACTTATAACCATTAAGTAGTTTTTTCACTTGATTTTCACATCACTACTCTCAGGTGTGATGATTAAAATACCACTTAGAAGTGGGTTTTCATTTTCGAGGTGCTTATCATCCCAACTGGGTATGATATTAAATTCCTACTCACCCATTAATATAGTAAATTCCTCTTGACTGGTTCTTTGTATTCACGCGAGCTTGTCCTTACTGGCATTCCCGATAATTCATATTCTTACACGATATGAACATCCTTGTTCATTATCCCACGACCTAATAACCTTCATTCATTCCAAATGAATGGGAAAACTAAACTTTTCATTTATTTGTATTAGGTCCCTAAAGTTATTTTCTTTAAGTCCCTAATGCCGGGTTTTCCTCAAATTAAATCCCAAAACTTTTAAAATTCACCTTGGGTTATCAATTTATTCAAATTCACAAAAAGGGGTTCAATTTCCCAAATTTCCAATTTGGTCCCCCAACTTTTCCAAAAGTACCATTTTGCCCCTACTTTACAAAAATGGTAAGTTTTGCCCCAAAAATTCCAAAATTGCCCAATTGGTCCTCCAACATCTTTATCATGCCCAATTGGTCCTCAATTTTATGAAATTGCACTTTAGTCCCTCGAATTTTCAAAATTCCCAATTTTTCCCTAATTTCAACTTGCTAACTCAGTTGAATTTGATTTTATCAAATTGACCGAGAAAATGAGTTTAATTGTTGAAATTGAAGTTAGATTGAAGTTCCTACACCTTAATATGATTCAATTGCATTTTGGATTGCACAATTTGATGCCAGAATGAGATCAAATGGAGGTTCGTTGGAAAACTGAACCTAGAGAGAGAAAGCTTCGAAAGCTTACCGTTGGGGGTGCAACAGTCCGAGCTTTCAATCTGGACAGATAGCTCTCATCCTAAGGTTTCTCCTAGGATTAAGAATTGCATCAATTGATGCCGAATTGAATGAGAATTTAGTCATCAAAGTTCTACCGGTTCTCTCTCTATCACATATCAAAATTTACAGAGGGGAGCCAAATTGGCTTACCTTTCTGCTTTAATTCAGCTATAGGAAGGCTGTGGAGGTGTTGTGAGGGCTTGGTTTGGCTCGAGAAGGGCTCGAATTTGCCTATTTCAACTCGGCTGAAATATGGCATATTCGGTCTGTTGGAGCTACTTCACTATTCAATCATGGCGGTGCTTCTCCGGCGACCCTTGGAGCAAATGGAGACTACAAGCTTTTAGTTGACTTCTCCCCGACTCTAAAGAACCTGACCATGCCTTCTTTGGCTCAAAAAAGACCCTATATCGGAGCTCTGGTTCGAGCTGCACTAGAAATTAGAGCAGCTGAGAGAGAATGGAGTTTTTAAGTTTGGAGAGGATGAATGAGGAGGGGCTCTTTATATAGGAAGCTCAGGGACTTCTTGGCCACCCGATTAGCGCCTTAACAGTGGTTATTCATTGCCTAAAATTCTCTAGATGGAGAATTTTCAGCTTTGCCGGTGCTGCACGATTTTCTGGCGTGTAAAACAGTGTTGTCATCTGAAGGAAGAAGATGACAATGTTCCGAACTGGACCAGTCTGAACCGGGTTCAAAGCTTAAACTGGTCTGTTCACCCCCGATTCGACCGAATTTTTCAAAATTAAAATTTTCTAAATTTATTTCTATCCAATGGTGGTCTCAAATCTCAAATTTGAACATTTTTAAGCCACATAGAAAAATGAATTTAGCATCTAGTTCAATAGTGGTTCAAGCTGGTCCAAACCGGTTCAATCCAGTTCAGATCCGATTCATCTTAACTGATTTGGTTTTCATCTCCATTTCATTATAAAGTCCTTTTTCATGACTTTTGTGACTCTTTAAATCACTTAGAATCCATAAATTTCCCGGTTTGACATTTTTTTATCGGTTCTAGTTCATAAACCGGCTCAGTTCATAAACGAGTTCAATCCGATTCATCTGAACCGGTCTAGTTTTTCCTTAATTCAAAAGGGCAGGGTTTACATTCTATGTGCACCAGACCATGGCGAATGGGAGAATGTCTTCTCATTCAATAACAAACAAACTCAATTATGTTTGCGGGTTGGGAAGTGGTACTCACGCATGCAGTCTATCCTCACAGGTGAGTGGCTGGTAAAGGCGCTATAGACCATATGTGGAATAGAAAAGAGTTCTATTATACAACTATGTGATCCCTCCATGATGGAGCGTATACGTGTGATTATCTGATATAAACCTTAGTGTTTTAAACCTCAAGCCTTATGAAATAAACCATATGAATTATTGAATACAAATCCCATACATGACAATCTCAATTAACTTGAAATAAACCCTGCAACTATCTTTGTAATTATATCATGTTTTGAGCATGTATTGACTCGTGGACATTATGTCAACTAATCTTACTCACTAGGCTATATAGCTTACCCACTTCAATTCCTATTTTAAGGTAGCTAGAGTATGAAGGGAATACAAATGTGCTAAGAAGGCATAATAAACAAGGTACACCACTAGTCTGTACTTATTACTGGTGCCTTTTATTAAATTTATTTTCCTATTTGAAAGAATATTTTAAAAGATATCATTATATATTTTATTATTATGAGGCTTAAGTTCTATCAAGTTTATAATGATAAGGTACCTATTGTTCTAAGACTAAAGATGTGGTGGTTGTATGCAGGTCCGATAGGAGAACCATGCTAGGGTGTGATGACTTCGGTACAACTTGGGTTCGATTCTTGCATGTTGACAAACTCGTTTGTACTAACCCCTTATATCATTTATTTCACAAATCTGCTACACTCGTATTTACTCGTAATTACTAAAATGTCCAAAATTCTCTAATTTTCCAATTTAGATACTTTATATATTTGTATTTTGATCTTTAAGATGGTAAAAATTACTATTTTACCATTATACTCCAAAACTCTTCCTTTATATACCTTAGACTTCCCAAGTTTTCATCTTAGGTGCTTAAACTTCTTTTACTATAATTTGGGTATGCAAGTTTGCAAGAATCACTTCTAGGTTCTCAAATTTTTACTATATATACTTTAGTCCCTAATTTTTTTTAAGATCTTATTTAAATACTTAAAATTTTAAAACTAATCTTTTGACTATAAAATCTTTTTCATTTTTCCATTAGTACATAGACCTTTTTCAAACCCTAGTAGAGATTCATAAAAAATCTCATTCTTGGAAAAGTCCTATAACTTTAGCAAAATTAAATTTTAGTTTCTAACCTTGGTTTCTCAATAAAATATTTCTAAAAAATTATGACACTTAAATATGAGGTCCTTATAGAC
This sequence comes from Trapa incisa, assembly GCA_030064435.1. NCBI lineage: Eukaryota > Viridiplantae > Streptophyta > Magnoliopsida > Myrtales > Lythraceae > Trapa > Trapa incisa. The sequence continues at coordinate 23,543,629 of CM057784.1, forward strand.
TTCGTCTAGATTGCCATGGTCCCTAAATGATGAGATCGTATTTAAATAGTACATTCCAAGGTTATTTTCTAATTAATTTTAAAATAATATATAAATCAGATCAATGTTAAAATTTTACTGTAAACAACTATTGATGCTAGTATAATTAGAAAGATGATTATAAGAAAAGTTTACGTATAATTAAATTACCTCAAAAAGAGATCTAAGTAGGATGAAAATATTATTTTACTAAATTTTGTTATGACTAATGGTTAGTAAATTTTTTTATAAATTTATTTAACTTTAATACTTACCCATATCTTATTATATTAATTTATTAGTTTAAAAGTTGAGACAAATTGGTATGTGAAAAATTTTCTTTGCCATTATTAGTTGTTGAGTGCATAAGAAATATCGCCAGAAGTTAATACTTTATTTCTAGCTACTAGACTGTATATACTGTTTGATATATTCACAAGGTTGTTGTCAAAAAATTTTTACAATAACTCAAAGAAAATTTGAATCTCAACTTTAAAATAAAGAAAGATAATGATTTGTTACTCAACTACTACTCGGATTCTAACTAGGTGAACCACCCTAATGACATGCACTAAGTCATTGGATATATCATTTTTTTATTGTAATATAATATTTTGGAGCTACAATAAAAAAAGCACCTAGTTTCAATACATTATAAAAGTCTGAATAATATTACTGCCAAACTAACTATTAGACGTAATAATATATATTTTATTTATATTACTAATAATTATATTTTTTATAATCGAATTAAATATATCAAAATTAATTATTATTTTATTTAAGAGTGTGTACAACGAAAACAAATGCACATTACTTAACTAAATAATATATTTACAAATAAATTTTCGGCCCATTTCACATGATGACCAATTTCAAGACTCGTCCCATATGGTTGCTTGCTAGAGTATTAACAGTATTTTAATTATATATAAAATATAAAAATAAACAATTTCAAGACTCGTCCCATATGGTTTCATTTTTTTTGTCAAATTAAGGTTTAATATGTATAAATTGTATCAATTTGGGTTTGAATTTGAAAAGAGTAAATAACATAATTAATGCTTCATTTTTTAACTCTTCAATAAAATAAACTTTAATTGTGTAATTATTAAATATAAATTTGATAATTAAGTTAATGAATTTTGTTGATTTTGGGTATTAAGTTACAATGTGGATTGCTTGTTTGTTTTTTTTCTAAATTGCTTTTAATATCACTCCATTGTTTTGATAAAAGTGAGTGCTAATAATCATCTAATATTTTTTAAAATATTTTGGTTGAAAAATGTCTTCTCTTCTTTTTGAAATTCAAGCCACAAGAGATAATAGTGCTCGTTTTATTGTGTGATATTTAAATATATTAAAAATCAACTAAAAATTTTAATATATATTTAAATATAAGATAAATATAATAATAATAATAATAATAATAATAATAATAATAATAATAATATAATTAGAATAGTGAATAATAGTGGTTAACTGAAATCCACCATTAATACTTGAAATCTCACAGAATTTGTACATAATGGAGCACTACAGAGAATCCGTACAAATAACAAAAGTTATTCAAATAAATTCAACACACTGATATATACTTTATTTTAAAGATACGGAATAATTTATTATAGTATGAAAAGTAGCCGATAAAATTTTGATATATAGATATATATATTATCTATATTTTTCTTCATCAGCAACATACAAGTAGAGGGAGATTGCACTTGGCAGGAATCTGTATGGCGAGGCCGGGGTTAATCCCCAAATACGGCAAGATGGTTGAGCTTTTATACGAGCAGATGCAGCCTATGTCGGCATGCGCAGAACGGAGCAGCTTCTAGCGGTCGGCGACTGAGGGTTTGGCGGGGTGAATGTCGGCTTGCATGCGATCAAATCTAACACTGCCACATTACATATGGTCTACAAATTGTATACCCATCACAAATTTATATCATGAACAATTAAATTAATCACATGCTAAATAAATTATTTAAAATTTTGAGATTTTATTTAATTAATCACCTAAGCACGAAAAGTTTGGCTAAAGATAACAGTAATAAAAACGAGCACCAACAGAAATCCTGCACATGTTGACAGATTATTAACGGCTCGGTGTTTGATATATATACATATGCGTAAAGTACGTGAATTTGTCTAATTATAAAGAGAGCACGAAAATAATGGATAAATAAATTTTAACTTGGTTGTTGGGTGCGACGACCAATCAACACTAAATGTGTTATCGATAAGCATGTATTTTATCCTTTTCTTTTCTTGGTAATTTACTTGTGAGGCTTTTCTATATGGAAAATATATTAGGATACAAGAGAGTCGTATAAAAATAATAGTCGTATGTGTGAAGATGACAATGTCTTCATAATAATTTTTTTTATTTTTCATTTTTATTAATAAATATGATAATTTTAAAATAATTCTCTAATATTAAAAAAATGAGTAAAAAAAGCTAAACTTAAGTTTATGATAACTTTATGTTTCATTAATATAAACATGTGATCATAAATTAAATACTCTAATTATACTATATATTAAAAAAAGATGGAAGTGAACAAAATATTATATATTGACTCATTCAATTTACAAGTTCAAATTATATTGAACATATTTAATTTTATCACTACAAGTATTTTCCGTTCTAAATCAAATAGCTCGCAATATTACATATAAACTAATATAATATCATGTGTATCGATTATTAATACCTCTATGGTATTTTTGAGTTAATTAAATCATGGAACCTCGTTCTGCTGAGCTAATCTAATATATTTTTCTGAGTTCAGTTTTTGTGATATGAGTGTCTCATATTAGGTAGTTTTGATTTATTATGCCGACTTAGTAGTGTGTCAACTTTTATTGATGTACACCCAAATAATTAACTAGTACACATTTTGACCATGGTATTGATTATTCCACCACTTGACCCCTTATTTAAGTGAGTTTATACTCACTATTTTACGTCTTACCTACCCGGCCTATTCGGCGTGATTGTAGCAAGTTATACCTTTTTGTGCACAGCTTATATAATAATTTTATTCTCTTCAAGTTACGCTTCTAGGAGGGATGACTAGTGGAACTTAGTGCTCTATTTCTCCATGGCTCCATTAGTTAATTCAAATTTTAGCCATTAATTATAATTTCTTCTCACCATTCATAGATGGTGTAGGATAAATTTCTATTCCTACCTCACTGGTATACCTTAACAATGTATCTAGAATACCTCATTTTTCATTTGGTATAATCAAACTATTTCCATGTTATTAAGGGCTATAACTCATGTGCATTTATCCTAATTTATTAGTTTTCCTTTATCTTTTTCCAATTTTTTTATACCAAATGTGTACTTATTCCAACTCCAAGTATTCATTATTTTTATACCAAATGTGTGCTTATTCATTATTTTATCATATCTTTCCCCTATACCTCTCTTGTATATGATTGTTCATCCTTAGTTTAACTAGGGAAAATTCCACCATAGTTTAGGTCATAAGTTGAACATATGACTTTTCCATTGTACACCGATTTCTTTCTAAATCAAATTATACAATACTTTCTTCTATACCCTTACATGTATGGAATTTTCTTGAATACACCATCACTCGGACCACAACCCTATATCCTATTTTAGTGCTCACAATTTTGTTGACCATCTTGGTCAGCACTTAGGATGCTTATGCATTTTCCCGTGCTCGAGACATCCATCACTGTTATAGAATCATCCTGATCTCTCAAGGATTCGTAGACAGGCCTAACCCGAGACTCCAATTAATTTAATGTTTTTTGGAATATGGTCTATCCCGACCTTGTATTGATGTGTTTCTTGGGGTTGTGTATATCAAAACTAACTCTCAAGTTAATTTGAACGGATGTAAGCACCCCTTTTTTTTCTTCCTTTAAGACCCTCAGTCACCTCCTAATTTATGGAGGAGTGCTACCTCCCTTTCACAAGTTCACGGTGGTACTATTACATACCACCCATGAATTTCTCCTTTACATTATGCATGATCATCCTTCCATATAGATGTTTTGTTTTCTTAGGTTAGTGCACATCTTAACAACTTTTCTTGTTTGTCTTTTTCTAGGATTATTAGCTTATTGTGTTACATTCTTTCTTATTTAGGATCCCTTATCGAATCTCTCATTCTTGTGGGTCAAATTACCTTTCTTCCGACTCTCTCTAAGCCTTATGAGCAATGGATTCCGAGGTGTGGTTCTCTTAGGTTTTCCACTAAGTTGTCCATATAATATGGTCTCTCTTTTAGAACCATTTTTAGAGAATTTTTAAGTATTGATTAAGACTTGTAATGTTCTAATATTGTAAACGAAAACTTTTTCAATTGTTATTCCCATTTTCTACTCCCCAGATCTTTTCATGTTTTGAAATACTAGACTTTTATACCACTTAAGTTGTAATGCCCCGATCCAAATTACCAGTTCAGTTCACTTACAACCCCACATCTCCATGCCACTAGAAATGTGAGTATCATCTCCCTTGTACTATCAAGTGAACAAAATGCTCAAAATATCAAATTGTTTTACACAACATCAAATTTTAGAAGTTATTTTCCAAAATGATACAAAGTTTGGAAAATACAATAAGAAAGTCCCAAGGGAATAACAATCCTGATAATTGTATTCAACCTTTGTGTTAAATACTTGGGTTGCATAGTCATCTCTAATTTCTCTCTATTACATAAAAAAATGTTTAGAAGGGGTGAGTTTCTAACTTAGTAAGTAGAATTTTCAACATTGAGCCACTTCATGACCCAAACCCCGGTTCTCTACCCAAAATTTAGCATATAAAATATTTTTCATTTATCATTACCACTCTTAGTTATTATAATTAGAATTACTTGACTTAATTCTTATATTTACATGATCTTTATTCAATTTGCATGCTTTTATACATTCTACATGAATATCTAACATGATAAATCAACATATCCACGCAAATGTAAAATACTTATCACTAAGTGAAAACATCAACATTCATGACCCATCCATGCTTTCCCCCATGAGAGCCTCAAATATGAGGGTGTCTAAGAGCGATGACGATATGTGTGTCACACTACGCACTCCCAAAACACCATATTGGTCCATCTCTTCATTAGGATGAGCAAGGTATGATATAAAAATCCCATTCACCCGTTAATGCAGTGAATTCCTCTTAACCGACTTTTTGTCTCCACGCAAGCTTGTCTTGGCTGGCATTTCCGGTATTTCGAGTTCCTACATGATATGAACATCCTTGTTCATTATCCTTTGCCTTGATAGCCTTCATTCATTACAAATGAATAAAATACCAAAACTTTTCAATTAATTGCAATTAGGTCCATAAAGTTCTTTTTCTTTAACTTTAGGACCCTAATGCCAATTTTCCCCCAAATTGAGTCTTAGAACTTCAAAAATTTACCTTGGGACCTCAATTTATTCAAAATTTCAAAAAGGGGTTCAAGTTTCCTAATTTCCCAATTTGGTGCCCAACTTTTCCAAAATTACCATTTTGCCCCTACTTTACAAAAATGGTAAAATTGACCCCAATAATTCCAAAAAATTATCAATTGGTCCTCTAACCTATTTTCCATGCCCAATTGGCCCTCAATTTTGGGAAATTGCACTTTAGTACCTCATATTTTCAAAATTTCCTCAATTTTCCCCTAATCTCAACCTTCTAATTTGATCGGATTTGATTTCATCAAATTGACTGATCAATCGAAGTTAATTGTTGAAATGGAAGGTGGATTTGAGTTCCTACACATCCTTATGATTCAATAAACTTTGAATCGTATGAATTGACGTCGAAATGAGCTAAAACGGAGCTTTGTTGGAAAACTAAACGCAGAGAGAGAAAGCTTCAAAAGCTTACCGTCGGGGTTGCGGCAATCCGAGCTTTCGATCTGGATAAATAGCACTTTCTTGAGGTTCCTCCTAGGATCAAGAATCGCATCAATTCATGTTGAATTGATGGAGAATTTAGTCAGTGAAGTTTGATCGGTTCTCTCTCTAACACTGATCGGAATCTATAGAGGGGAGCCAAATTGGCTTACCTTTCTGCTCTAATTCAGCTGTATGAGAGCTGTGGAAGTGTTGACAGAGCTTGGTTTGGCTTGAGAAGGACTCGAATTGGCCGTTTTTAGCTTGACCAAAACGGGATAGCTTTAGTCCATCGGAGCTACTTCACTATTCTATCACGTCGGCATTTCTTCGGTGATCCTTAGAGCAAATGGAGACTACAGTCGTGTACTTGACTTCTCTCTGAATCTAAAGAACCTGACCTTGCCTTCTTTGGCTAAAAAAAATGCCCAAGTCAGAGCTCTGGTTCGAGCTTCATCGAAAAATGGAGTAGTAGAGAGATAGTGGAGTTTTGATGTGTGAGGAGGATGAATAAGGAGGGGCTCTTTATATAGGAAACTCAGGGGCTTCTTGGTCGTCCAATTGGTGCCTTAGTCGTGGTCATTCATTGCCTGAAACTCATTGGCTGGAGACTTTTCATCTTCGTTGGCGCTGCTCAATTTTTCGGCGAGTAAACAGTGCTGTCATTTGAAGGAAGAAGACGACATTGTTCCGAACTAGACCGGACCGGTCTGAACCGGGTTCAACGCTTAAACTGGCCGGTTTAGGTATGATTCAACCGAGTTTTTGAAAATTAAAAATTTATAAAGTCATCTAAATTCATTCTCTATCGAATGGTGGCCTCAATTGTCCAATCTGAATTTTCTAAGCCACCTAGAAAAATAAATTTAGAAACCGTTTCTATAGTGGTTCAAACCAGTTCAATCCGGTTGTAGTCTGGTTCACCTGAACCGGTTTGGGTTTCACCTCCAATTCACCCTAAAGTCCTTTCTCATGACTTTTGTGACTCTTTAAGTCACTCGGGATCCATAAATTTCTCGGTTTGCCCTTTATCTATCGATTTCAGTTTATAAATTGACTTAGTTTTCTATATGAATATGACTGGTTCTTTTCCCGGTTTTCTTATTATCAAAGGATGGGGTTTACAAATCTCCCTTTCTTTTAGGAGTTTTGTCCCCAAAACAGTTACATGTTAAATAATTGAGGGAAACCTTTCCTTATTACACTTTTAGTTTCCCATGTCTCTTCTTGCACTGGCCCGTTTTGCTACAGAACTTTGACCATAGGAATCTTCTTTTTCCTTAAGTTCTGCTCGCCAGTAGCCAGTAGCCAGAGCAGTTGCCAACCTCCCTATATAAAGAGTACCCCCTCATCCATTTTCAGCATCCTACAATCGAGCGAAGAAGAAGAAGAGTAAGTTTTTCGATGAGCTACAAACTAGAGCTCTGACGAAGGAACTTTTCTCGACCTCCGAAGCCACATTGGGTGTCGTTGGAATTGGGAGGAAGTCCTCTACCCACGCATACCTTCCATTCAGCATGAGAGCCAACAAGGAGGAGCAAGAAAGCTTGAATAGTGCTACCACTCCTTGGCTAGAAACCAGCCAACCGCCTATCGCCCATTTCAGGTCTTTCTTCATCCAATTGCGGTCAAGACAGACCCCCTACGCCCCACCTAGAGGTGCCCCGACCTCCCCCTGAGCTAAGCAAGTAAGCTTCCTCCATCACCCTTCGCTTGAAAACACTGTGCACGACCAAATTCTATAAAAAATTTAACACTAAATTTTGCACCGCTCAAGTCATCAATTGAAGCTCAGTTTGATCCTGGAAGGATCCCCATGATGAGAGCAACACGGTGAAAACCCAAGCTTCGACCGCTAGGCTCTCACTGGTAAGATATCGAAGCTTTTTCTCACTAGGCTGCATTTCCTGGTGAAGCTCCATTTGAGCTCATTTCCAAGCCAAATTGAGTGATTCAAAGCTTGAAATAATGAGAAAAACATAGAGGAGATGATTTAAATCAAGAATGAGGAAAATTAACCAAGTTTAGGGGGTCAATTGAACAAAATTATGATTTTGGACCAAAATGCAATTTTTGAAAAGTTTGGGCAAATTGGGGATTTTTCAAAAATTGGGGACTGAAAGGCAAATTGGTAAACTTGAGGGTTTTTTCATGCAATTCCCTTCCAAATTGAGGGTCAATTGGACAAATTGGATCAAATGAAGGACCAATTTGTAAAATTTGAGAATTTGGGGTCAAATTGCAATTTTGGGAAAATTTGGGGTCAAATGGCAATTTTAGAAAATTGAGAGGCACAAGGGCAATTTTGAAAAAAACTAAGGACTAGAAAAGATAATTGGAAAACCTAGGGGGCGAATTGAAGAAAAATGGGCAATTAAGGACTTAAAGGTAAATGCACAAACCTTAGGGACCTAAGTGCAATTAAGGTAAAATATGTGGGCCTATACGCAAGTGCGCAAAGAAATGTGATTCTTTAGTTTAATACCCTAATAAGGATATTTGTGCCATGTAGGAGTAGAATGCTAGAGTGCCAACTTCCAGAAAGAGACTGTGAGGCCAGATTTCGTCGGGACGACCCCGCCGAATTACCGGGTGAGTGGGAACTACTATGACGTCCATTCCAGTTGAAATGACAATTTAAGCTTTGAAAAATTGTTTTCTCAGAATTAGCATCCCCTGTCTGTGTGACTCTACTTAAAACATTTGGGAGCTAATTCCGGGTTTGGCTCGAGATGCTATTGGGCCCAAGGCCGGTGGATACGGGCATGGAAATGTCCAAAATAAACATATGATACATTAGGCTAAAAGACCTGAATAATGGGAACTTGTGTGATACCCATCGAGCCAAGCTGAGTTGTTGAGCTTGTTGGGCTGAACCGCTACTCTGTCGAATCTAGGTCATCGAACATGTTGGGCCAGTACGCGTTGTGGGGCCGAAGCCAAGCTGACAAACCATTGTGCAAGAAGGCTAAAGATAATGGCTATAACTTAAAAAGCTTATTGTTTGTGCATGCATCGTGCTGTTCGGACCATCAGGACACCTAGCATGAGGTAGTGACAGGACCCAAGGACTATTGGACGACCTAGGGAGCATAAGGGCAGTATCATCATTTAGTAGGTTGTGAAGCCGAGGGCTTCCTGCGCATGGAGATCGAGGCAGTATGGGGAATGATGTCTCGTCCCATTGAGTGGACATGGTGGAGGAACTTGAGTTAGGGGTCAGACTATTGAGGTATGCACAAACTCCTAGTAGAGGCAGCATCCCTCTATTAGGGTGGACGGTAAAGGCGCTCCGGTCCACAAGTGGTACGGTCGAGGACTGTTTTGCGAATGTGTGATCCCTCCTATGATAGGAGGGCAGTTGTTGATTTGTGAAACCCAAGAATAACTAAGTTGAATTATCAAATAACAAAAATTAATAGATTAAGCCTTCATAAAAGAATTTTATCCCGCTTACTGAGTTGTCAAACTCACCCCTCCCTCTAAACATTTTCAGGAAGGAACACAATTGCACCGGTTTTTCCCATCAGACCCAAAACTAGGTACACAAATTTAAAAGTTTCAGTTTTGTTAGGTAATACGTCTGACCCTCTTGGCCCCGAGGAGCTATCCTTGAGGTTTGAGAGGGTGGCAGGTCGTCCATTAAACCTGGCCCAACTAGGTCGAGATGTGACATTCTAGGTCAAGAAATACTTTAGACTCTTGTGATTAGTGTATATTCTACACTTAACCCCGTAGAGGTAGTGTCACCAAATCTTTAAGGCAAACATTATCGTAGGTAGTTCCAGGTCATGTGTTGGGTAGTTTCTCTCATGTACCTTAAGTTGTCGCGAGGCATAGGCGATAACTTTTCCTTGTTGCATTAGTACACATCCGAGTCCTTGTCCGAATGCATCACTATAGACAGTGTACTCTCCCGCACTAGTTCAGGAAATACTTGTGTATATCCTATACTTAACCTGTAGAGGTAGTGTCACCAAATCTTTAAGGCAAACACTATCGCGGCTAGTTCCAGGCCGTAGGTTGGGTAGTTTCTCTCATGTACCTTAAGTTGTCGCGAGGCATAGGTGATAACTTTTCCTTGTTGCATCAGTACACATCCGAGTCCTTGTCTGGATGTATCACTATAGACGGTGTACTCTTCCGCACTTGGGTTAGGTAGGGAGAGCACCGGTGCAGTTGTCAATCAAGTCTTCAGCTCTAGGGAAGACTTCTCACAGCTTTCATCCCATTTATACTCAACTCCTTTCCTGGTGAACTGAGTCAAAGGGGCTGCTATCTTAGAAAAGTCTTGCATGAATCGTTTGTAGTATCCTGCCAAGCTTAAGAAACTTCAATCTCTGAAGGATTCCTGGGTGCCTTCCAATCGGATATGGCTTCCACCTTTGCCGGATCCACCAAAAATCCATTCTTGAACACTATATGTCCTAAGAATCCTACCTCTTGCAGCTAGAACTTACACTTGGAGAATTTTGCATATAAACGTTTTTCCCTCAATATCTCCAAGGTGATTGCCAAATGTTCTTCGTGTTCCAACCTAGTTCATGAGTATATGAGAATATCAGCTATGAATACTATCATGAACCTGCCCAAGGGTGGTTGGAACACATGGTTCATTAAATCCATGAAGGCTGTCGGGGAATTTGTTAATCCGAAAGGCAATACTCTAAATTTGTAATGTCCATATCGAGACCGAAATGATGTATTAGATATGTCCTCCTCTCGAATCCTGAGTTGGTGATAGCTCGACCAAAGGTCTATCTTGGAGAAGTATGATGCTCCTTTTAATTGATCGAATAAGTCATCAATCTGTGGAAGTGGGTATCTATGCTTGATGGTGACCTGGTTCAACTTCTTATAGTCTATGCACAGTCTCATACTTCCATCCTTTTTCTTTACAAATAGGACGGGTGCACCCCACGGAGACTGGCTAGGATGTATGAAATCCTTCTCTAATAGTTCGTCCAATTGCTCTTTCAATTCTTTCAGTTCCGTCGGAGCCATATGATATGGGGCTTGGGATATGGGGTTTGTTCTTGGGATAATTTCTATGGTGAAATCCACTTGTCGACTTGGAGGTAGTCTAGGTAGTTCTTCCAGAAATACTACTGAATAGTGTTTAACCACCAGAATGTCTTCGAGTTTCTTCTCTTTAGACTCTTTGTTAATGATCCTGGCTAGGAAGGTCGTATAGCCTTTTTGTATCATCTTATGGGATATGGGACACCATCTGTACTTCACCCTTCCATCGGTTTCCTTGGAATTTTAATCCATTTGTCTCGGGAGTGTGGAAGGTCATTGTCTTCTTTCTACAGTCCATCCTAGCCTGATGGTTGTTTAACCAATCAATCCCAAGGATCACTTCTACTTCCTTCAGGGGCAATGGAATCAAGTCTACTTCGAGTTTGATTCCCCCGATCTTTAACTCACATCCTTTTAATTGCTTGTTCCTATTTAGCCCTTCTCCTAAGGGTGTTAGGATGTTGAGACTTTGTCCTAGAGGAGTGAGTTCTAAGGGTAAGCTTGGAATTATGCCCTCTTTGATGAGGGATCTCTCAACTCCTAAGTCGAAGAGGGCGTAGGCCTATTGTCCCCATAATTGCACATACCTTGATTGAAGAAACATATAGATTTAGGGTAAAATTTTTCTTTATTGAATAAAACTTTCAATTACAAGTTTTGCTTGAACTAATTGGGAGGGTTTTGGGATGTACCCGCTACAGTACTAGGGTCCTAGCTTCTTCCTAGGTTTGGTTGTATACCCTAGCTAGTACTCTAGCTGTAGCATCAGGCCTAGGATTCCTAGGCATCCCTTGTGGTGGTCCAAATGTATTCCTCTGCTTGTTCTCCCTAAGAGTTGTGCATTCCTTGGCAAAGTGCCCCACTTGTCTGCATGCAAAACAGGTCAAGCATGCTCCCTCATGGTGTCTTTGGCACCTAGGGCAACGAGGGTTTCCTTGGAGAAAGGTCAGGATTACTCTTTAGGGAGGTGGTGGCATGTCCTTTCTCTTTTGAAAGGCCATCCTATTTCCCCATCTTGGACTACTATGCTCCTTTCGTTCTCCCTAACGATTTTGACCCTTATCCTCCTTTTGGGTCATATGTTCCATCCAACGGCGTCGGGTTTGCACCAGTCGCTCACACTCATGAGCCATATTTGATTATCATTGCCAAGTTTGTGGAGGCATCCTAGTAATCTCATACGGTCTCATATGTCTATATTGAGACCGTCCATGAACCATTGGCATATATCTGCTGGTCCAGCTAGTTCAGGGGCAAAGGGTCTTAACTCATTGAATTTTGTTTCGTACTCTAATATGGAGTTAAGCCCTTGCCGAAGTAAGATGAAGTCTTGCTTCTTTTCATTAATTAAATGCAAAGCCAAGTACTCCTCCACGCACCTCTCTTCAAATTGCTCCCAGGTAGGGGTAGAGGTATGCAAGTTTCGGACATTGTCCCACCACCATTTGACACTTCCCTCCAGGAAGAATTCTGTCAGGATCATCATGTCCTCTAGTGGTATCCTGACTATTTCCATTATCTTCTTAACATTTACCAGCCAATCCATGGCTGCATCAGCATCATTCTCTCTGAGGAAAGGCTAACACCCTAGTTTATGGAGAGTCTTGAGATTTTTGGTAATGTCTACTAGAGGGAGATGTCTAACAGGAGAATGATGGGATTGTAATTCCTCTCTTCAACCTAGGAATTGGTGCTTGCCTCAGGGACGAGGTTAGGTTGCCCAAATACACCGGTGAACTCCTCGTACAATCTCTGGTGTTCTGAGCTAAGTCCAGGAGGGGTTGTCTGGGCTCCTCGGGGAGTTTCCACAAGCAGGGGTGGTTGGGTAGTGTTAGAGATTGCGATTCTATTTCTCTTGGTTCCTTTCTTGGGAGCCATTCTGAAAAATTTTAAATCATCCCTATTAGTTACTATGTTTTCTAGTCTTGATAATGTATTTGAGGAAACATGCTTTGATACCACTCAAGTTTTCATGCCCCAACTCAGTTTGGTCAGATTCTCGTGAGCAACCCACCACTCTCCCGGTTTAATAAGGGTTTTCCCCTTGTTTAGACCGTGAGTAGTAAGGCGTTCTTTAAACCTGTACCTTTACTAGAATAACATTAATCAAAATTGTATGAAATTTTAACTTACATACCTTGTTTAGACTATCTTTAGGTAGGCTTTCCCTTGGTTACCTGAAAAGGCGTATAAGGGAGGGGGTGAGTTTGACAACTCAGTGACTGGATGTCTAAAACATGATTTTCAAAAAAATAGTTTAATTGGAGTGTGCCAGACTCCTTATTTTCTTAAAAATATTTCCTCAATTTCTTGGTTTTCAAAATCCTCATTTCCCATTAATCATAGTCGGTGTGTTTAACAATCAACACATGCCCTTCATCATGAAGTGATCACACATTCATAGGGCAGCACGTCCATTGCACCCACTTGTGGTATCAGAGCAACTTTACAAGCCGCCTAGATAGAAGCTCGTCCACTTTTACCCTAAGAATGAGTGGATGTACGTGACATCGGACGCACAATCCCATAAAGAAACTTTGTGTCCATATGAGGATAGAGATCTCATCCCGACCCCATCCCAGTCTCATGTGCATGAAGTTACGCCGAGCTTCCCTGACTGTTGGCATGACAATTAGCCCTTATCTCCACCATGTCGTCTAATAGCCCCTAGGATGCATCACTACCCCTCTTGGGCATCTTGAAGGCCTCGTACCTCAGTGCATGCATAAAACAATAGTTTTACTCATAAGCCATTTAATATTTGGTGTCACTGGTCCAACGACCCCAACCTTCAACTCGACCTATAGCTGTTTGTCTCGACTGGTTCGTCGACCTATCTTATTGCACTACCGCCAGTCCATCAAGTATGTCGGTCTTGTCTTGGTACCCTATCCAAGCACATCATTCATTTAAAATTTTCATGGCTTAAACTCATGTTTGTTTACAAGCTCCTGCTCGTGCCAACTAGCCTTGGTCCCCTGTACGAGATTTTTAAAATCGAGCATTTTAGCCTATAAGTTCCAAAATTAAGGCCTTTGGCCTATCTAAGCTATTCGAGCTCCCATCAAGAAGGTCTCCCAAGAAGTTTAAGCAGTGGCACACAATTAGTGGAGAGCACTTCCGACAAAATAATCTTTCAGTTGTCCATCACACCAACCAGGTCTGAGGACATCTCTGCTCATAATAGATGAAAGAGTTTTCTACTTCTTTCCAGGATTTTCATCATACTAACCAGTTATGATCTACTTACAATCGGTAAGTAGTTTTTTGTGTGTTTTCTCGCATCACCCCATCCAGGTGTGATGTTAAAATCCCACATTATAGCGAGTTTTCATTTTGGAGGTGCTTATCATCCCAACCGGGTATGATATAAAAATCCCACTTAATCGTTAATCTAGTGAATTCTTCTTAACTGACTTTTTGTCTCCACGCGAGCTTGTCTTGGTTGGTGTTTCCGATACTTCGTGTTCCTATACGATATGAACATACTTGTTCATTATCCTTTGGCTTGTTAGCCTTCATTCATTACAAATGAATAAAATACCCAAACTTTTCAATTAATGGCAATTAGGTCCCTAAAGTTCTTTGTCTTTAACTTTAGGTCCCTAATGTCGATTTTCCCCTAAATTGAGTCTTAGAACTTCAAAAATTTACCTTGGGACCTCAATTTATTCAAAATTGCAAAAAGGGATTCAAGTTTCAATTTCCCAATATGGTCCCCAACTTTTCCAAAATTACCATTTTGCCCCTACTTTACAAAAATGGTAAAATTGACACCAATAATTCCAAAAATTTACCAATTGGTCCTCCAACATCTTTTCTATACCCAATTGGTCCTCAAATTTTTGAAATTCCTAAATTTCCCCCAATTTTAACCTTTCAACCTCACTGGATTTGATTTCATCAAATTGACCAATCAATCCAAGTTAATTGTTGAAATTGAAGGTGGATTTGATTTCCTACACATCCATACGATTCAATTGCACTTTGAATCGCATTAATTGATGTTAGAACGTGCTCAAACAGAGCTTTGCCGGAAAACTAAATGTAGGGAGAGAAAGCTTAATGTCGAGGGCGCGGTGGTCTGAGCTTTCGATCTGGGCAAATAGCTCTTGTCCTAAGGTTCCTCCTAGGATCAAGAATAACATATATTCATGTCGAATTGATGGGGAATTTGGTCAATAAAATTTCATTAGTTCTCTCTCTAACACTGATCGGAATCTAGAGAGGTGAGCCAAATTGGCTTACCTTTCCACTCTAATTCAATTTTATGAGGGCTATGAAAATATTGGGAGAGCTTGGTTTGGCCTGAGAAGGGCTCGAATTGGTTCGCTGGAGCTACATCACTGTTCTATCACGCCGGCATTTCTCCGGCATTCCTCGGAGCAAATGGAGACTACAATCGTATAGCTGACTTCTCCCCAAATCTAAAGAACCTGACCTCGCCTTCTTTGGCTTAGAAAAATGCCCAAGTTGGAGCTCTAGTTCAAGCTTCACTAGAAAATGGAGCAGTAGGGAGAGAGTGGAGTTTTCATGTGTGGGGAGGATGAATGAGAAGGGGCTTTTTATATAGAAAGCTCGGAGACTTCTTGGCTCCAATTGGCGCCTTAATGGCGACCATTCATTACCTGAAACTCCCTGGTTATAGACTTTTTATCTTCATTGGCGCTGCTCAATTTTTTGACGAGTGAACAGTGTTGTCATCTAAAGGAAGAAGACGACACTGTTCCGAACCGGACTAGACTGGTACAAACTAGGTTCAACGTTTAAACTGGTCGATTCATGCCCGATTCGATCGAGTTTTCAAAATTAAAAGTTTTTAAATTCATCTAAATTTATTCTCTATCAAATGGTGGCCTCAATTCTACAATTTGATTTTTCTTAGCCACCTAGAAAAATGAATTTAGAAACTGGTTCAATAATGGTTCAAATCAGTTTAGGTCCGGTTCACCTGAACTGGTTTGGTTTTTACCTCCAATTCACCCTAAATTCCTTTCTCATGAGTTTTGTGACTCTTTAAGTCACTCGGGATCCATAAGTTTCCCGATTTGCCTTGTCACCATGGTGGGTACCTTCACCATAGTGAAACTGGAGGGACTAAAGACATGTCTCTATATTTTGCAACGAAAATTTGAATTTTTCTTTAAAGCATGGCATCCAAGCCCAAAACGGATTTCATATATATCCCAAGAAAATAGCAGTTGACAAGAAATATAATTATAAACTTTGTATGCAGGGTAAGAGAACTACCTCAAGCGACGCTCAACCTGATAGATACTATCTGGACTATGATCCGATCGCTATCGGTTTAAACCTACAATCATTTTGGGGGGAGGTGTGAGCTCACAACTCAATGAATGGGGTATTGACGTCGGGCCACAACATGGCTTACAACTAAGACATTCCCCTTAAACCACCTAACATAATTTTCATTATGGGTTCTTGATAATAACACATTTCTATGGTTTATATCGCCCCATGAGACTCCTGTCTCGAGCCATCCCTAACCATAGTCTATGCTACAGTCGGGTCACTTTCTGTAAACCTCATTCTCTTAAGATAAGAAAGTAAAAAATGAGAACTGAAGAATTTTGAGAGAAAATCGTGGTTCAAAGTGAACCATAATTGGTAAGTAGAAAACCAAAACAAGAATTGGACAATCTCAAGTGTTCAATGAAGATAAAAAATAATGGAAATGGATCATGAACTAAATTAGGTGTGAGAACTGGACCGGTTTAGGGTGAACCAAACCTGAACTGGGTTGAACCATATTGAACCGAGAATAAGTGGTTTAAAGATTCATTTTTCTAGGTGACATAAAAATGCCAATTTGAGAAGTTGAAGTCACCACTACGTAGAAAATAAATTTATACTAATTTATAAATTTTTAAATTTCAGAAAATCAGTCGAATTGGGCCTGAAACGACTAATTTTTGATTACGGGTCACCAAACCCGATACAATTGAACCGATCAATAGACCACTTACTAGGTCAGCATCCAATCATCGCGCATGACCAATCAGCGTGTGACACATGGAAAAGCACGCCCGGTCAGCCGCTTGGTCAACGTCTAAACAAGTTGATCTATTAGAGTGTGACATGTGTTCCCTGTCAATGGTCAAATGAAGAAGATCCACATCATCAAAAATTGACCAATGGGAGCATGAAATGTGGCCTCAGTCAATGGTCGACTAAGGAGAAGCCTTGTTAGCAGGGCTAACCAATGAGAGACTGGCATATGGCAAAGGTGCCAAGTTAGTGACCAACTAGGATGTCGGAGAATGATCAACTAATCAAAAGTCAACACATGGCAAAGCTAAGTTAGATGATCACAACCAATAAGAGGCTAACACGTGGCAATGATACAATGCATCAGGTGAGAAGATTGATGAATTTAAATTAACCAATTAGAGGATGCCACGTGTCACGATAAACTATTAGTTAGATTTAGTCAGTGGCTACGTTGGAGAGAGAGACCAATGGGAGGTCGCCACATGGCTAGTCAACGAGTCATTAGATTACTTGGATGCTGAGTGAGAGGTTGTGTTAGCATGATCAGCCAATCACAGTGCATCACATGGTAGCTCACATGTGCATAGCTCGCACGTGTGCATAATGTCCTCTTCTTCCTCAAAACTCTAAATGATGGATAGGAGAATTGTAAAGCCCGCCCTTTTGAGCTAAGGAAAACCAGGAAAAGAACCGGTTAAACTAACTGAGGATTCAGAACCGGTTCACAAACCCGATCATTTCTGAACGGGCAAGTTGGGAATTTACAACTCTCGGGTGATCCAAAGAGTTCATTAAACCTTGTAAAAGAAACTTAAGACAAATTAGAAAACAAAAACCAAATTGGTTCAGGTGAACTAGATTCCATAAGAACTTTAAAGTTAAGTGTGCTTGCCTGAGAGTAGTGTGAGGATGGGTGACCTCTTAGGAAGTATTAATTTTTTTGTAACCCAAAATTTCGAATGACTTATCATAAATAGCCAATAATTTAATACCCAAATTAAATTATTGGAATTAATACAAATAATTTAATACCAAAATTAAATTATTGGAATTAATACCAATAATTTATGGCAATATTAATACTAGTAATAAATCTCTCCCATTTAATATACGGTTTTACACCTATATAAAGAGGTCATCCCCATTCATTCTCCTCACACTCGAACACTTCTCTCTCTCTCTCTACTGCTCCATTTCCCGGTGAAGCTCGAACTAGAGCTTCGAATTGAACACAGGTCGGGCTCTTTAGAACCGGGGAGAAGACAGCTGTCTGGTAGCAAACTCCAGTCAATCCGAGAATCGTTGGAGAAGCGCCGGCATGATGGAATAGTGAAGCAGCTCCAGCGGATCGAAGCTGCCTTATTTTAGCCAAGCTAAAATTGGCCATTTCAAGCCCTCCTCAGGCCAAACCAAGCCTTCCCAACACTTCCTTAGCCCTCCCACGGCCGAATTACGACTAAAAGGTAAACCAATTCGGCTCCCCTCTGCAATTTCCGATCGGTGCTAGAGAGAGATCCGGCAGAATTTCAATAATGAAATTCTAACTAAATTTGGCATCAATTGATGCGATTCTTGATTCTAGGATAAACCTAAAGATGAGAGCTATCTGCCTAGATCGAAAGCTCAGACTGTCGTGCCATCATTGGTGAGAAATTGAAGTTTTCTCTCTCTATAGTTTATTTTCCGACGAAGCTTCGTTTGAGCTCGTTCCGGCATTAAAATCTGTGATTCAAAGTTTCTTAGAATTGTATGAACATGCATGAACTCAATTTCAACTCCAATTTCAACAATTAGAAGTGTTTGATCGGTCAATTTGATGAAATCAAATTCGGTAGTGTTGAAGAGTTAAAATTGGGGAAAAATTAGGGATTTTCGAAATTCAAATGGCCAAAATGCAATTTTATGAAATTGATGGTCAATTGGGCATGAAAATAATGTTGGAGGATCAATTGAGGAATTTTGGAATTTTTGGGGTAAAACTTACCATTTCTGTAATGGAAGGGCAAAATGGTAATTTTGGAAAAATAAGGGGACCAAATTGGAAATTTGGGAAATTAAATCCCTTTTTGGTGAAATTGAATAAATTGAAGTCCCAAGATAAATTTTAAAAGTTATGGGACTCAATTTGAGGAAAAATCGAGATTTGAGACTTAAAGTTAAAGAGAAATAACTTTAGGGACCTAATTACAAATAACTAAAAGTTTGGGTTTTCTCATTCATTGGAAATGAATGAAGGCTGTTATGCCGAGTAATAATGAACAAGGATGTTCATATCGTGTAGGAACACGAAGTACTGGGAATGACAGCAAGGACAAGCTCGCGTGAATACCAAGAACCGGTCTAGTGTAATTCACGGCATTACACAGGTGAGTGGGTTTACTAACATCATACCCGGTTGGGATGATGAGCACAACTTAAAATTAAAAATCACTTACCGGTTGTGAGTGGGAATTTTATATCATACCCGGTTGGGGATGATAAGAACCTCGTATAAAATTCCACTGCTTAGTGGTATTTTTAATCATCACTACTTAGAGAAAGTGATGTGAAAGTTATGCGGAAAAACTACTTACGGGTAGTAAGTAGATCATGCCCAGTTGGTATGATGAGACTTCCTCGAAGGAAGTTGAAAACCTGTTTATCGGTTATGAATGGAGATGTCCTTATACCGGTCAGTATGATGGACAGTAAAAACCTATTTTTGTCGGGAGTGCTCTCCCTTGACTGTGTGCCAATGCTTAAACAATTTGGGAGACCTTCTCGACGGGAGCTCGAATTGCTCTGATAGGCCGGGGGCCTCGGTTTTGGAACTTGGGGGCTAAATGCTCGATTTTGAAAATCTCGTACAGTGGGCCCAAGGCCAGTTGGCATGAGCAGGAGCTCGTAAACGAATATAATATATGTGTCATAAAACTTAATAAGTGAATTGTTTGGCGATGGTACCAAGATAGGATTGACATGCTCAATCAACTAGCGGCAGTGCAACATGACAGGTCGACGGACTAGTCAAGACAAACAGCTGCGGGTTGAGTTGAGAATCGGGGCTGTTGGACTAGTGGCACCACAGATTGCATGGCAATATAAGAAAACATTGTTTGTGCATGCACTGTGAGTACGGGATCATCAAGACGCCTATGAGGGGTAGTGATGCGTCCTAAGGGCACTAGACGACCTAGTGGCTATAAGGGCAGTTTGTCGTTCCAAGTGTTTGTGCGAAATTTGGAGTAACACCAAGCGCATGAGACCGGGGTGGGGACATGATGAGGTCTTTGTCCTCATACTGACATGAAGAAGTGATTTTAGGATTGTGGGTCGGATGTCACGTACATCCACTCATTCCAGGGTAGAAGTGGTCGTACTTCTATCCGGGTGGCGGGAAACGTCGCTCCGAAGCCACTAGCAGGTTTAGTAGTGATACTGACTTGCGAATGTGTGTAACCTTCATGATGAAGGATGTGTGTTGGGGGATGACACACCGTGGTAAATAAGAAATGGTGGAAAAACCTGAATTTTTAAATGAAGGGATTTTTTAAAACAAAGGAGTCTGGCATACTCCATATAAATGTTTTTCTTAAAAGTCAAAATCTTTTAAAAACCCATTCACTGAGTAGTCGTACTCACCCCCTTCCTTATATCCCTTTAAGGAAATCCCAGAAAGTCTCCCCTTAAAGACCGTCAACTAAGGTGCATGTTAAAGGACACCTTACTCTTTACGGTTTACAATAAGGGAAAATCCTTTAATAAACCGGAAGAGTGGCGGGTTGATCATGGGGATCCGACCAAATTGGGTCGGGGCGTGACAAGAACGATTGTCTTAACTCCAATGAACCTTAATTGACTCCAACAAGGCCTTAAATCAGAGAGTTAATGGCCTATTGATGGATGAACAAATAGAATGGTTAGTCCCCGAGATCCCTATATAAAAAACTCCCCTCTGTTCATCATCTCTATCACTTGAAAGCTTGAAAAAGTTGAACCACTCCAATTTCTTACCCTCACTAAACTAGAGCTCCGACATTGACCCATTACTTCACATTCAAATGTAAATCTAGGTTCCCTAGAATCCAGAGGAAGTCCTATACTTTGCTGCATACTCCCTTCAACTTGAGAATCATCGATGAAGCGCCGGTGAGTCCGCACAGTACATTTGCTCCGACTGCTGAGTTCGAGCAAAACCTTTTGAGTTGAATTCAGGCCACCCTCAGACCTCTTAAGGCCAAGTTGACCCTCCATGACTCTGCACGATCAGGCTTCGTCCTCCATGAGCCTTTGAGGTAAGCAATTGCTATCGCCTTTTGTCAAAATAGTAAATTTATAGAGAGAGAACTGTGCAAATTTGATAATCGAATTCTCCCTCCTATAGTTATCAATTAATGTGAAATTTAATCCTAATATGATACTCTAAATGAGAGCTAGCTCCCCACATCAAGAGCTTTGACAACTACGCCCTTGCCGGTAATAAATCAAAGTTTTCTCTCTCTAGAAATATTTTTTGGCGAAGCTTCATTTGAGCTCAATTCTAGGCCAAATTGGACAATTCAAAACTTGAAATGGCCGTGGAGAGGTAGTGGAGATGTTTAGCAGCATGATATGAGGAAATTAAACAAGTTCAATTAGTCAATTTGATAAATTGTGATTTTGGGGCTAAAATGCAATTTTTAAAAAATTGGGCGAATTAGGGAGTTTTGGACATTTGGGGATTATTTTATGCAATTAGCATAAATTGAGAGTCAATTGGTGAATAAAACAAAATTGGAAACTTAATTATAATTAAAATTAATTTTGGGGAATTTAATTGCAATTAAAAATTATTATAATGCTTTATTTGTAACTTAGAATAATTTTATTTTAAATCAAATTATTTGGGGATGAAATTTGCAAATAAATTAAAATTGAGAAAATTATGGCAAATAATTGGAGATTTTTTTTGTTAATAATATAAACTTATGGACTTTTGTGATAATTAAAGATAACATAGGTAATTAAGTGAAAATGTCGGATAATTGATGGATCCATTATTCGTGATCATATATGTGTGAAAAGAGGGCTTTTACCTACAATCTCGAGTCCAATTTGAGGCATAAAAAATGCATCTGAGATGAACAAGTCACAGATCTTGGGTGAGTGGGATTTCTGGCATTGAGTCCGATTGGACCGATGATGCATCACTTAAAAGCATGTTTACTTAGAGAAAAACCTATTTTCAAGACATATGATTCACTAACTATGTGAAATCACTCAAACCATTTTGAGATTGTATTTCTAAAGTAATCATGAAGCATGATTATAGGGCTACCCTGTGTATGAATACACTTCAAGGGGAATGATCTAATTCCGACCATTGATGTAGGAAATGGGCAAGGCCCATGGTTGACAAAAGGTTAGCTAGATCTAATTCTATGAAAGTGGGACCAATGCCATAGTTTTTAAAAAGTGAAGTAGGCCCAAGGCTAATGGAAACGGGTCAAACCCATAAATAATATTTAATTTAATAGCCTAATAAATTTATCTCAATTTGATAATATTTGTTGAAGTTACTGAGTCAGAGTTGGGTTGGAGCATATTGGGCTAACAATGCAAATAAAAAGTTCTTAAATCAAAAGACATATGTAGGTGTTTACAATCGTTCGGAATGAAGGAGATGCCTAGTACGGGGTAGTGTTGGTTCTAAAGGTTGTTGGACAACAAGGTTGGTACAAGGGATATTATGATATTCCAGTATGTCTTAAAGCTCTAAGAGCTTCGTGCGCACTCAGACTGAGGGGATTGAAGAGTGGATCAACGTATCGATAAGTGTGGGGGTTGGGTTATGGTGCTCACACAAACGATGTGGTAGAGCTTGTGGCCTCTCACTAGGGTGGACAGTAAAGATGCTTCAAGCAACTAGTGGAATAGACCGAGGTTGTAGCCTCTCAGGGCTTGTTCTACGACTCTTTGAACCCTTTATTGAGAAAGGGTGTTTGTGTGATACAAATCGATAAAAAACCCATTAAATAGGAAATATGAGAAATTATTCCAACTAGGAGGGAACTTGATTTAAAGCTTTTAAGAGACAAGCAATTGATTTATTTGAGAAACCTTTTCAAAATGATATGACAAGTTGTATCTTATTTATCATAACATTTTAAACTATCGTTTCATGAAAAGGTTAAGTTGATGTATATTTGAGTATGTGATGAAACTTGTATAAGAAGTCACGATGTTAGTAGAAACCATCGCTGAGTTATAAACTCACCCCCTCCCTTACCCCTTTCATGTCCTAAACATGTTCAGAAAAATGTTAGAGGATGAGCTACCAACCTAGTATATGAAAAGTTTCTTTAAAAATATTTAGGTACTACATAATCTATTTTGACAAACCTTTGGAAAACTTATCTGATTCACTATTTTCCTTTTGTCTTGAGCCTTACTTTTGTCAATACTATGATGATGAAAATGATCTCATTAATAGTATTGGGAGAAGTGGCGGGTTGTTCACAAGCTTCCGTCCAAATCGGGTTGGAGTGTGAAAACGTTAGTAGTATTAGAGCATAAGATTTTCAAACTTAAATTTTGAAGAATAATGGGTTTTGAAAATATGGAATCCTTGGAAATAGTTTTAAATAAATGTCAGAAATAGTTTCTACATAAATATTGTTAAACTAAAAGAAAATCCAATCATGTAGGAGGATTCCTAAAAGAAGGAGAACCCCATCCAAGTTAGTTGAGGATGAAACAACTCCACAACCTAGGGACCAACAAGACTTGGGGATGGCAAACACTAACCCAACTCTTACTCGACAAGAGGTCACGAACAACTTTTGGGAGGACTATGCAAACTTTGTGAAGGTGTTGAGGAAGTTTACACCCATTCAAACTCACTAAGAGTTCAGACACACAACTCTTCTCAAACAAGCCTATGAGTGTGAAGCCATACTGATGGGGAGATGTGGAGTATCAATCTCCAAGAGAAATAAACTACCAAACTCTCGAGGTTAAGCCTCTTCCTCAGAATATGAGGAACCAAGAATGAATACTTACAATCGGTGTGGGAAGTACCATGGAGGCCTATGTCCCTCATGGAAAACAACATCAACTTCCAAATCTTTAGAGGAAGAGTCTTGCCATCAACCGATAGTCAACTCAGAGTCAGTCAATAAAGTGTGACTAGAGTTTTAGGAGTGGGTGGAATTTCCATTTTATGTAATAAGCCATAATTATGGCTAATGAAATCAATAAAATAAAAGTTTACGCATTAAAAGTTTTTATGATTTCATAAATAATGAATAATGGAAAGACCTTTAGTGAAGGACAAAGCATAAAGGATAAATAAATCCTTGGGGCAACAGAAGTAAAAAACAAATGACGAAAAGAGTCAATTACTCTATTATTAGGGAAAAGTAAACTCATTCTTACAAATATTTCAAGCTTGTCCTACAAGGTTTATAATTTAAGGATGATTAAGTAAAATCTTGACGTTCTTGCCAAGAAAGTCATGAAGATTTGGGAAGTAAATACTTGAAACCTTTCCCTTTAAAGAGTAAACTTGTAAATGTAATACAAGTGAAAATAAGGATTGAGTACCGGGTTCAATGGTGAAAACCGGCCGGTTCATACTTGATTCGACTAGTTTTCCCAAATCTAAAAATTTCTAAATTCATTTCCTATCCAATGGTGTCTTCAATTTCCCAATTTGATCACTTTAAGCCACCGTGAAAAATGAATTTAGAATCCGGTTCATGTATGTTTTAAACCGATTCAATCCAGTTTAGGTATGGTTCTCTCTGAACCGGTTTGATCTTCTCTTTCCATTTGTTCCAAGGTTTTTTTCCATGATTTTTATGACTCTTTAACTCACTTGGGATTTCCCACTTTACCCTTTCTTTACCGGTTTGGGTTTGTTAACCGGTTCAGTTTTCTATTTTCAATTGACTGGTTCTTTTCCCGATTTTTTTATCTTTGAAGGACGGGGTTACAATAGCAAACCATAACTTGCTTTGGAAAAGTAGAGTAGTCAAGTAGGGTTACAAATGGACCTAGCAAAAGTATGCCACTAGTAACCATGGTGTGGTCAAGGGAGGATAATCACGCCCTAAGAAGGACCGGAAGGTAATGACGACTACACCCTAAAAAGGGAGATCGGATGGGCGTTAAGGACAAGTAAGAGAGACAATTGCCTCAGGACAATTGGACAAGGAGAGTAGTAAGAACAAGGCGGTTAGACGAACTACCCCTCATGAGAATCATGGATTTAAACCCTAACGAAGGAGGGAGAAGTGAAAAGGGCAAACATCGGAAAAAGAAAGATGAAGGAAATCCTTAGAGCAATCAATGGTCAAATAGATTGGCGACCACCCTCGAGCAACGAGAATGATTAAGGGAACCTCTCATAAGGCGATCAAAAGACCTCAACACCGGGAGGATTTGGACTTCCTCCAAATCAAGTAAACTTGTAGAAATTAAAAGTAGGGATAAGGAAAAGGTACAAGGAATGTGACCGCAAGACCTCCAAAGGAAGAATAAGCAGAAAAGGACGACATCAAATGATGTCACAAAGTTGATGAAAGGTCTGATATCCTTAAGGATGAATGCAAAAAGGAAGTTCTAGAGGAAAAGAGGAAGAAGCCTGCCCAAGAAGAGAGCACTGGAGGGGCATACATATCTCGACAAAGAAGAAATGGACTTGGATTGAGGTGGAATAGAAGGTAAACCTGCAAATGGAAGACAGATTGGGGCGAAGGGTTAATTACAAGGGAAGTGTACCCAAGTAATGAGTAGTAGGAAGATAACCTCAAATGATGTCATAACAAGTGGGAATGGATGGGATACCCATAATAAGGAAATATAGAAAAAGATATCCAAAAAAAACCTTAGAGAGTGTGCCCTTCAGTTAATAGTGATTAAAGGAAAACCTTCAAGAAATGATGGGAAGGGTGAACATGTAGACTAAAGGATGGAAAATCTTGACTTCAAGGTGCGAGAGTAGAAGATGAAACTAACAAAAGAAACTCCTTCAGATATAATCAAGGAATGAACAAGTAAGCCATATGAGATCAACTCATAATAAATAACTGTAAAATGGTCACGAGCGAGTAAGGATGGACCTAAGAAAAGAAGTCCTTGAGTAAGGACGGACCTGAGAAAAGAAGTCATAGAGTAAGGATGCCATTGGACATGAGGGAGGACTAAAGGAGGAAACCCGTCAGTACGTCTGTAGCTCGAGAAGTGGATGGAAAACCCGATAGTTCGAAACGGGAAAGCCAAATAAGAAAATGGTGTAAGAACAAAATAATGGATTGATATAGGACAAAAAGGGGATAACACTCGAAACCTAGGAAAACAAGTATGAAACGCTCGAACGGACACCGAGCTAAGGATCTCAACCATCAAGGGAATAAATAGGCCTGAGTACTGTCAAACATTTTGGAACTCCTAATTCCGGACAAAACCCTCAAGAAGAAAGGTCTGACCCCGAACGGTGGGAAGCATTGCATCTAATAAAATACATGGAGATAAGGGTAAGACCCGTCAAAGGAACTAAGTGCAAAGGGTAACCGAGGCAGTAGGGTACCGAATCAAACCCCAAGTTAATTGCAAGGGGATTCATTCCCGATGTAAAGAATGAATGACTAAGTTTTAGGGATAAAACTTCTAAAATGAAGTGAGAGTTGTGAAACCTATCCCCTCGGACCAAGTAAACTGGGAAAAGAACCATCACTTTTCAAAGGAAAATTGAGTCAATTAAGGAGCCGAAAATAGTAAAGAAGGCTTAATATGGGAAATTGGAAAATCCCAAATAACCAAAAATTCACAAAAATCATGGGGAAGAACCATGAAGTGAATTGGATGGGAAAACCAGACCGGTTCAAGGTGAACTAGACCCAAACAAGACTGAACTGGATTGAACCATAGTGAATCAGTTCAATGATTCATTTTTCTAGGTGAATTAAAAATGTCAATTTGGGAAATTGAGGTCACCATTAGATAGAAATAGAATTTACAAATTTTAAAATTTTAGAAAACTAGTCAAATTAGGCCTGAACCGATTGATTTTTTAATTCGGATCACTAAACTCAGTCGAACTAGACTGGTCAACGGTCCAATCGGTCAATAATCAACGATGCCCAGTCAGCAACCATGCAAGCACAGGTAGCCAATTGGAGGTTGCCACATGTCCAGTCAATGGTCAGCGGACGATAAGTCAGCCTGCCACACAAACACGAGTAGCAAATGTGAGGCTGCCACGTGTCTGATAAACCGATCAATGGGTGACGTGGCAGATGAGTTGGAACCCCACGTTAGAAAAACTGAACAATCACAGTGTACCATATGGCACACCCACCACATCATCGTCATTAACCTCAGACCGCTAACAAAGAGAATAGAAAGAGAGGGTGCTTCCTCCGGTGACCTAGGAAGAGCTATGGTATGATCGTCGGTGACAAAGTCCAACACCGACTGGTAGCTTGGCCAATTGTCGACCTCCCTATATAAAGATAACCCCTCAATTCGTTCTTAGCATCCCACATTTGATTGAAAAAGGTGAAGTGCTCAGTTTTTCAGCGAGCAACAAACCAGAGCTCCCACATCGGATTTATTAGGGTTTCCTACCATTTCTTACTATTTCTTAGCATTTTTTTAGCATTTCTTCGGGTTTCTTAGGACTTATTAGGGTTTATTAGCATTTCTTAGCGATTCTTAGCATTTTTTTAGATTTTCTTCGACTTCTAAATTTTTTTTAGGGTTTCTTAGTGTTATTTATAGTTTCTTTGCATTTGTTAGTGTTTTATTTGGTTTTATAGGGTTTCTTATAGTTTCTTACGGTTTCTCAGTGTTTTTTAGTGTTTCATAGGGTTTATTAGCGATTCATAGCATTGATTTAGTGATTCTTGGGGTTTCTCAGTATTTTTTAGTGTTTCTTAGAGTTACTTAGAGTTTCTTACAGTTTTTTAGCATTTCTTAGAATTTCTAAGTATTTCTTAGGGTTTTATAGAGTTTCTTAGTGTTTTATAGGGTTTCTTAGAGTTTCTTAGGATTTATTAGAGTTTGTTAACATTTCTTAGGGTTTTATAGGTTTCTTAGAGTTTCTTAGTGTTTCATAGGGTTTATGAGTTTTTATTAGTGTTTCTTAGAGTTTCAAAGGGTTTCTTAGCGATTCTTAGCTTATTTTACCGTATCTTGGTGTTTCTTAGTGTTTTTTTTAGGGTTTCTTAGCGTTACATAGCATTTCTTATAGTTTCTTAGGATTTCTTAGGCTGTTATCAGGGTTCTTAGATTTTATTTGCATTTCCTAGGGTTTCTTAGCATTTTCTTAGCGTTTCTTAGCATTTCCTAGCTTTTCATACCGTTTCTAAGTGTTTGATAGGATTTATTAGGGTTAATTAGCGTCTCTTAGGGTTTGTTAGCAATTCTTTGCATTTTTTAGCATTTCTTAGCATTTAGTAGGGTTTCCTATAGTTTCTTAGCATTTATTTAGAATTTCTTCGAGTTTCTTATGATTTATTAGGGTTTATTTGCATTTATTAGCATTTCTTAGTGATTTTTAGCATTTTTTTTAGCTTTTCTTCAGTTTTTTGAATGTTTTTGTGGGTTTCTTAGCGTTACTTATGGTTTCTTTGCATTTGTTAGGGTTTTATAGGGTTTCTTATAGTTTCTTAGTGTTTCTTAGCGATTCATAGCATTTTTTTAGCATTTCTTGAGGTTTGTCAGTGTTTTTTAGTGTTTCTTAGGGTTACTTAGCATTTCTTATAGTTTCTTAGCATTTCTATGTATTTCTTAACGTTTTATAAAGATTCTTAGAGTTTTATAGGGTTTTTTAGAGTTTTTTTTGTATTGCTTAGTGTTTCTTTGCGTTTATTAGCATTTCATAGAGTTTTTTAATGTTTGTTAGGGTTTCATACCGTTTCTAAGTGTTTCATAGGGTTTATTAGAATTTTTTTTAGTGTTTATTAGTGTTTCTTAGTGATTCTTAACATTTTTTAGTGTTTGTTGGGTTTCTTAATGTTTTTTAGGATTTCTAAGCGTTAATTAGCATTTTTTTTTATAGTTTCTTAGCATTTCTTAGGCTTTTTAGGGTTTTATAGTGTTTCTTAGGGTTTTATAGGGTTTATTAGAGTTTCTTGGCGTTTCTTAGTGTTTCCTAGTGTTTCTTAATGTTTCTTAGCATTTCATACCGTTTCTTAGCATTTCCTAGCATTTCATACCATTTCTAAGTGTTTCATAGGGTTAATTAGAATTTCTTAAGGTTTGTTAGCGATTCGTTGCATACTTTAGCATTTCTTAGTTTTGTTAGGGTTTCCTACCATTTCTTACAATTTCTTAGCATTTTTTTAGCATTTCTTCGGGTTTCTAAGGATTTATTAGTTTTTCTTAGAGTTTCAAAGGGTTTCTTAGCGATTCTTAGCTTGTTTTATTGTATCTTGGGGTTTTTTTTAATGTTTCTTAGTATTTCTTACACTTTCTTAGGGTTTTATAGGGTTTCTTAGAGTTTTTTGGCATTTGTTAGTGTTTCCTAGGGTTTCTTAATGTTTCTTAGTATTTCTTATCATCTCATACCGTTTCTTAGCATTTCCTAGCATTTCATACCATTTCTAAGTGTTTCATAGGGTTAATTAGCATTTCTTATGGTTTGTTAGCGATTCTTTGCATATTTTAGCATTTCTTAGTTTTTATTAGAGTTTCTTAGTGTTTCCTAGGGTTTCTTAATGTTTCTTAGCATTTCGTATCGTTTCTTAGCATTTCTTATCATCTCATACCGTTTCTTAGCATTTCCTAGCATTTCATACCATTTCTAACTGTTTCATAGGGTTAATTAATTAGCATTTCTTAAGGTTTGTTAGCGATTCTTTGCATATTTTAGCATTTCTTTGTTTTTATTAGGGTTTCCTACCATTTCTTACTGTTTCTTAGCATTTTTTTAGCATTTCTTTGGGTTTCTTAGGAATTATTAGGTTTTATTAGCATTTCTTAGCGATTCCTAGCATTTTTTTAGATTTTCTACGACTTCTAAATATTTTTATGGTTTCTTAGTGTTATTTATAGTTTCTTAGCATTTGTTAGTGTTTTATTTGGTTTTATAGGGTTTCTTATAGTTACTTAGTGTTTCTTACGGTTTCTTAGTGTTTTTTAGCATTTCATAGGGTTTCTTAGCGATTGATAGCATTGTTTTAGCGATTCTTAGTGTCTATTAGGGTTTCCTACCATTTCTTACTGTTTCTTAGCATTTTTTTAGCATTTCTTCGAGTTTCTTAGGATTTATTAGGTTTTATTAGTATTTCTTAGCGATTCCAAGCATTTTTTTTTATTTTCTTTGACTTCTAAAGGTTTTTAGGGTTTCTTAGTGTTATTTATAGTTTCTTTGCATTTGTTAGTGTTTTATTTGGTTTTATAGGGTTTCTTATAGTTACTTAGTGTTTCTTACGGTTTCTCAGTGTTTTATTAGGGTTTATTTACATTTATTAGCATTTCTTAGCGATTCTTAGCATTTTTTTTAGCTTTTCTTCAGTTTTTTGAATGTTTTTGTGAGTTTGCAAGCGTTACTTATGGTTTCTTTGCATTTGTTAGGGTTTTATAGAGTTTCTTATAGTTTCTTAGTGTTTCTTGGGATTTCTTAGTGTTTATTAGTGTTTATTAGTGTTTATTAGCGTTTCATAGGGTTTCTTACTGATTCATAGCATTTTTTTAGTATTTCTTGATGTTTCTCAGTGTTTTTAGTGTTTCTTAGGGTTACTTAGCGTTTCTTTTAGTTTTTTAGCATTTGTTAGGATTTCTAAGTATTTCTTGGGGTTTTATAGGGTTTATTAGAGTTTCTTGACATTTCTTAGTGTTTCCTAGGGTTTCTTATTGTTTCTTAGCATTTCATACCGTTTCTTAGCATTTCATACCATTTCTACGTATTTCATAGGGTTAATTAGCATTTCTTAAGGTTTGTTAGGTTGCATATTTTAGCAATTCTTAGTTTTTGTTAGGGTTTCCTACAATTTTTTACTGTTTCTTAGCATTTTTTTTAGCATTTCTTCGGGTTTCTTAGTATTTATTAGTTTTTCTTGGAGTTTCAAAGGGTTTCTTAGCGATTCTTAGCTTGTTTTACCGTATCTTGAGGTTTCTTAATGTTTCTTAGCATTTCTTATCATCTCATACCGGTTCTTAGCATTTCCTAGCATTTCATACCATTTCTAAGTGTTTCGTAGGGTTAACTAGCATTTCTTATCATTTGTTAGCGATTCTTTGCATATTTTAGCATTTCTTAGTTTTTATTAGGGTTTCCTACCATTTCTTACTGTTTCTTAGCATTTTTTAGCATTTCTTCGGGGTTTCTTTGGATTTATTAGAGTTTATTAGCATTTCTTAGCGATTCTTAGTATTTTTTTAGATTTTCTTCGACTTCTAAATGTTTTTTAGGGTTTCTTAGTGTTATTTATAGTTTCTTTGCATTCCTTCGTGTTTCTTTGCGTTTATTAGCATTTCATAGAGTTTTTTAATGTTTGTTAGGGTTTCATACCGTTTCTAAGTGTTTCCTAGGGTTTATTAGCATTTTTTTTGGTGTTTATTAGTGTTTTTTAGAGATTCTTAATATTTTCTTAGTGTTTCTTGGGTTTATTAATGTTTTTTTAGGATTTCTAAGCGTTAATTAGCATTTTGTTTATAGTTTCTTAGCATTTCTTACGCTTGTTTAGGGTTTTATAGTGTTTCTTAGGGTTTTATAGGGTTTATTAGAGTCTCTTGACGTTTCTTAGTGTTTCCTAGGGTTTCTTAATGTTTCTTAGCATTTCATACCATTTCTTATCATTTCCTACCATTTCATACCATTTCTAAGTGTTTCATAGGGTTAATTAGCATTTCCGAAGGTTTGTTAGCGATTCTTTTCATATTTTAGCATTTCATAGTTTTAATTAGGGTTTCCCACCATTTCTTACTGTTTCTTAGCATTTCTTTAGCATTCCTTTGGGTTTCTTAGGATTTATTAGTGTTTCTTAGAGTTTCAAAGGGTTTCTTAGCGATTCTTAGCTTGTTTTACCGTATCTTGGGGTTTTTTAATATTTCTTAGCATTTCTTAGGCTTTCTTAGGGCTTTATATTGTTTCTTAGGCTTTCTTAGGGTTTTATAGTGTTTCTTAGGGTTTTATAGGGTTTCTTAGAGTTTCTTGGCATTTCTTAGTGTTTCCTAGGGTTTCTTAATGTTTCTTAGCATTTCATATCGTTTCTTAGCATTTTCTAGCATTTCATACCGTTTCTAAGTGTTTCATAGGGTTAATTAGCATTTCTTAAGGTTTGTTAGCGATTCTTTGCATATTTTAGCATTTCTTAGTTTTTATTAGGGTTTCCTAACATTTCTTATTGTTTCTTAGCATTTTTAAGCATTTCTTTGGGTTTCTTAGGATTTATTAAGGTTTATTAACATTTCTTAGCGATTCTTAGCATTTTTTTTATTTTCTTCGACTTCTAAATGTTTTTTAGGGTTTCTTATAGTTTCTTAGTGTTTCTTACGGTTTCTTAGTGTTTTTTAGCATTTCACAGGGTTTCTTAGCAATTCATAGCATTGTTTTAGCGATTCTTGGGGTTTCTCAGTATTTTTTAGTGTTTCCTAGAGTTACTTAGCGTTTCTTACTGTTTCTTAGCATTTCTTAGGATTTCTAATTATTTCTTAGCGTTTTATAGAGTTTCTTATTGTTTTATGGGGTTTCTTAGTGTTTTTTAGGATTTATTAGAGTTTGTTAATGTTTCTTAGGGTTTTATAGGTTTCTTAGAGTTTCTTAGGGTTTATGAGTTTCTATTAGTGTTTCTTAGAGTTTCAAAGGGTTTCCTAGCGATTCTTAGCTTATTTTACCATATCTTGGGGTTTCTGAGTGTTTTTTAGGGTTTCTTAGCTTTACTTTGCATTTGTTATAGTTTCTTAGGATTTCTTAGGATGCTATCAGGGTTCTTAGATTTTATTTGCCTTTCCTAGGGTTTCTTAGCATTTCCTAGCTTTTCATACCGTTTCTAAGTGTTTGATAGGATTTATTAGGGTTAATTAGCGTCTCTTGGGGCTTGTTAGCGATTCTTTGCTTTTTTTTAGCATTTCTTAGCGTTTAGTAGGGTTTCCTATAGTTTCTTAGCATTTATTTAGCATTTCTTCGGGTTTCTTATGATTTATTAGGATTTATTTGCACTTATTAGCATTTCTTAGCGATTCTTTGCATTTTTTTTAGCTTTTCTTCAATTTTTTGAATGTTTTTGTGGGTTTGTTAGCGTTACTTATGGTTTCTTTGCATTTGTTAGGGTTTTATGGGGTTTCTTATAGTTTCTTAGTGTTTCTTGGGATTTCTTAGTGTTTATTAGTATTTCTTAGCATTTCATAGGGTTTCTTAGCGATTCATAGCATTTTTTTAGCATTTCATGAGGTTTCTCAGTGTTTTTTAGTGTTTCTTTGGGTTACTTAGCGTTTCTTATAGTTTCTTAGCAATTCTTAGGATTTCTAAATATTTCTTCGGGTTTTATAAAGTTTCTTAGTGTTTTATAGGATTTTTTAGAGTTTCTTTGCATTTCTTAGTGTTTCTTTGCGTTTATTAGCATTTCATAGACTTTTTTAATGTTTGTTAGGGTTTCATACCGTTTCTAAGTGTTTATTAGGGTTTATTAGCTTTTTTTTAGTCTTTATTAGTGTTTCTTAGTGATTCTTTACATTTTTTAAGTGTTTCTTGGGTTTCTTAATGTTTTTTAGGATTTCTAAGCGTTAATTAGCATTTATTTTATAGTTTCTTAGCACTTCTTGGCGTTTTAGGGTTTTATAGTGTTTCTTAGGGTTTTATAGGGTTTATTAGAGTTTCTTGGCGTTTCTTAGTGTTTCCTAGGGTTTCTTAATGTTTCTTAGCATTTCATACCGTTTCTTAGCATTTCTAGCATTTCAAACCCTTTCTAAGTGTTTCATAGCGTTAATTAGCATTTCTTAAGGTTTGTTAGCGATTCGTTGCATATTTTAGCATTTCTTAGTTTTTGTTAGGGTTTCCTGCCATTTCTTACTGTTTCTTAGCATTTTTTTAGCATTTCTTCGGGTTTCTTTGTATTTATTAGTTTTTCTTTGAGTTTCAAGGGTTTCTTAGCGATTCTTACCTTGTTTTACTGTATCTTGGGGTTTTTTTTTAATGTTTCTTAGCATTTCTTAGGCTTTCTTAGGGTTTTATAGAGTTTCTTGGAGTTTCATGGCGTTTCCTAGGGTTTCTTAATATTTCTTAGCATTTCCTAGCATTTCTTAGTTTTTGTTAGGCTTTCCTACCATTTCTTACTGTTTCTTAGCATTTTTTTAGCATTTCTTCGGGTTTCTTAATGTTTCTTAGCATTTCTTAGCATTTCATATCGTTTCTGAGCATTTCCTAGCATTTCATACCGTTTCTAATTGTTTCATACGGTTAATTAGCATTTCTTAAGGTTTGTTAGCGATTCTTTGCATATTTTAGCATTTCTTAGTTTTTATTAGGGTTTCCTACCATTTCTTACTGTTTCTTAGCATTTTTTTTAGCATTTCTTTAGGTTTCTTAGGATTTATTAGTGTTTATTAGCATTTCTTAGCGATTCCTAGCATTTTTTTAGATTTTCTTCGACTTCTAAATGTTTTTTTTAGGGTTTCTTAGTGTTATTTATAGTTTCTTTGCATTTGTTTGTGTTTTATTTGGTTTGATAGGGTTTCTAATAGTTACTTAGTGTTTCTTAAGGTTTCTCAGTGTTTTTTAGCGTTTCATAGGGTTTATTAGCGATTCGTAGCATTGTTTTAGCGATTCTTGGGGTTTCTCAGTATTTTTTAGTGTTTCCTAGAGTTACTTAGCGTTTCTTACTGTTTCTTAGCATTTCCTAGGATTTCTATTTATTTCTTAGCGTTTTATAGAATTTCTTAGTGTTTTATAGGGTTTCCTAGAGTTTTTTTTAGGATTTATTAGAGTTTGTTAACGTTTCATAGGGTTTTATAGGTTTCTTAGAGTTTCTTAGTGTATCTTAGAGTTTATGAGTTTTTATTAGTGTTTCTTAGAGTTTCAAAGGGTTTCGTAGCGATTCATAGCTTGTTTTACCGTATCGAGGGGTTTCTTAGTATTCTTAAGTGTTTCTTAGCGTTACTTAGCATTTCTTATAGTTTCTTAGGATTTCTTAGGCTACTACCAGGGTTCTTAGATTTTATTTGCGTTTCCTAGGGTTTCCTAGCATTTTCCTAGTGTTTCTTAGCATTTCCTAGCTTTTCATACCGTTTCTAAGTGTTTGATAGGATTTATTAGGGTTAATTAGCGTCTCTTAGGGCTTTTTAGCGATTCTTTGCATTTTTTAGCATTTCTTAGCGTTTAGTCGGGTTTTCTACAGTTTCTTAGCATTTATTTAGCATTTCTTCGGGTTTCTTATGATTTATTAGGATTTATTTGCATTTATTAGCATTTCTTAGCGATTTTTAGCATTTTTTTTAGTTTTTCTTCAGTTTTTTGAATGTTTTTGTGGGTTTGTTAGCGTTAC
Organism: Trapa incisa; assembly: GCA_030064435.1. Taxonomy (NCBI): domain Eukaryota; kingdom Viridiplantae; phylum Streptophyta; class Magnoliopsida; order Myrtales; family Lythraceae; genus Trapa; species Trapa incisa. Next base: position 23,579,019 of record CM057784.1, read on the forward strand.
ATATGGTTTCTTTGCATTTGCTAGGGTTTTATGGGGTTACAAATAGTTTCTTAGTGTTTATTAGTGTTTATTTGCATTTCATAGGGTTTCTTAGTGATTCATAGCATTTTTTTAGCATTTCTTGAGGTTTCTCTGTGTTTTTTAGTGTTTCTTAGGGTTACTTAGTGTTTCTTATAGTTTCTTAGCATTTCTTTGGATTTCTAAGTATTTCTTAGGGTTTTATAAAGTTTCTTAGTGTTTTATAGGATTTTTTAGAGTTTCTTTGCGTTTCTTAGTGTTTCTTTGCGTTAATTAGCATTTCATAGTATTTTTTAATGTTTGTTTGGGTTTCATACCATTTCTAAGTGTTTCACAGGGTTTATTAGTATTTTTTTAGTGTTTATTAGTGTTTCTTAGTGATTCTTAACATTTTTTTAGTGGTTCTTGGATTTCTTAATGTTTTTTAGGATTTCTGAGCATTAATTAACATTTTTTTTACAGTTTCTTAGCATTTCTTAGGCTTTTTAGGGTTTTATAGTGTTTCTTAGGGTTTTATAGGGTTTACTAGAGTTTCTTGGCGTTTCTTAGTGTTTCCTAGGGTTTCTTAATGTTTCTTAGCATTTCCTAGCATTTCATACCATTTCTAAGTGTTTCATAGGGTTAATTAGCATTTCTTAAGGTTTGTTAGCGATTCGTTGCATATTTTAGCATTTCTTAGTTTATGTTAGGCTTTCCTACCATTTCTTACTGTTTCTTAGCATTTTTTTAGCATTTCTTCGGGTTTCTTAGGATTTATTAGTGTTTCTTAGAGTTTCAAAGGGTTTCTTAGTGATTCTTATCTTGTTTTACCGTATCTTGGGGTGTTTTAATGTTTCTTAGCATTTCTTAGGCTTTCTTAGGTTTTTAGTGTTTCTTAGGGTTTTATAGGGTTTCTTAGAGTTTCTTGGCATTTCTTAGTGTTTCCTAGGGTTTCTTAATGTTTCTTAGCATTTCATATCGTTTCTTAGCATTTCCTAGCATTTCATACCGTTTCTAAGTGTTTCATAGGGTTAATTAGCATTTCTTAAGGTTTGTTAGCGATTCTTTGCATATTTTAGCATTTCTTTGTTTTTATTAGGGTTTCCTACCATTTCTTACTGTTTCTTAGCATTTTTTTAGCATTTCTTCGGGTTTCTTAGGAATTATTAGGTTTTATTAGCATTTCTTAGCGATTCCTAGCATTTTTTTAGATTTTCTTCGACTTCTAAATATTTTTATGGTTTCTTAGTGTTATTTATAGTTTCTTAGCATTTGTTAGTGTTTTATTTGGTTTTATAGGGTTTCTTATAGTTACTTATTGTTTCTTACGGTTTCTTAGTGTTTTTTAGCATTTCATAGGGTTTCTTAGCGATTGATAGCATTGTTTTAGCGATTCTTAGTGTTTATTAGGGTTTCCTACCATTTCTGACTGTTTCTTAGCATTTTTTTAGCATTTCTTCGGGTTTCCTAGGATTTATTAGGGTTTATTAGCATTTCTTAGCGATTCCTAGCATTTTTTTAGATTTTCTTCGACTTCTAAATGTTTTTTTAGGGTTTCTTAGTGTTATTTATAGTTTCTTTGCATTTGTTTGTGTTTTATTTGGTTTTATAGGGTTTCTTATAGTTACTTAGTGTTTCTTAAGGTTTCTCAGTGTTTTTTAGCGTTTCATAGGGTTTCTTAGCGATTCGTAGCATTGTTTTAGCGATTCTTGGGGTTTCTCAGTATTTTTTAGTGTTTCCTAGAGTTACTTAGCGTTTCTTACTGTTTCTTAGCATTTGTTAGGATTTCTAATTATTTCTTAGCGTTTTATAGAGTTTCTTAGTGTTTTATAGGGTTTCCTAGAGTTTTTTAGGATTTATTAGAGTTTGTTAACGTTTCATATGGTTTTATAGGTTTCTTAGAGTTTCTTAGTGTATCTTAGTGTTTATGAGTTTTTATTAGTGTTTCTTAGAGTTACAAAGGGTTTCTTAGCGATTCTTAGCTTGTTTTACCGTATCTTGGGGTTTCTTAGTGTTTTTTAGGGTTTCTTAGCGCTACTTAGCATTTCTTAATGTTTCTTAGCATTTCTTATCATCTCATACCATTTCCTAGCATTTCATACCATTTCTAAATGTTTCATAGGGTAATTAGCATTTCTTAAGGTTTGTTAGCGATTCTTTGCATATTTTAGCATTTCTTAGTTTTTATTAGAGTTTCCTAAAATTTCTTACTGTTTCATAGCATTTTTTAGCATTTTTTCGGGTTTCTTTGGATTTATTAGGGTTTATTAGCATTTCTTAGGAATTCTTAGCATTTTTTTAGATTTTCATTGACTTCTAAATGTTTTTTTAGGGTTTCTTAGTGTTATTTATAGTTTCTTTGCATTTGTTAGTGTTTTATTTGGTTTTATAGGGTTTCTTATAGTTTCTTAGTGTTTCTTACAGTTTCTAAGTGTTTTTTAGCGTTTCATAGGGTTTATTAGCGATTCATAACATTGTTTTAGCGATTCTTGGGGTTTCTCAGTATTTTTTAGTGTTTCTTAGAGTTACTTAGCGTTTCTTACTGTTTCTTAGCATTTCTTCGAATTTCTAATTATTTCTTAGCGTTTTATAGAGTTTCTTAGTGTTTTATAGGGTTTCTTAGAGTTTATTAGTATTTATTAGAGTTTGTTAACGTTTCTTAGGGTTTTATAGGTTTCTTAGAGTTTCTTAGTGTATCTTAGGGTTTTATAGGTTTCTTAGAGTTTCTTAGTGTATCTTAGGGTTTTATAGGTTTCTTAGAGTTTCTTAGTGTATCTTAGGGTTTATGAGTTTTTATTAGTGTTTCAAAGGGTTTCTTAGTGATTCTTAGCTTGTTTTACCGTATCGTGGGATTTGTTAGTGTTTTTTAGGGTTTCTTAGCGTTACTTAGCATTTCTTATAGTTTCTTAGGATTTCTTAGGCTGCTATCAGGGTTCTTAGATTTTATTTGCGTTTCCTAGGGTTTCCTAGCATTTTCTTAGCGTTTCTTAGCATTTCCTAGCTTTTCATACCGTTTCTAAGTGTTTGATAGGATTTATTAGGGTTAATTAGCGTCTCTTAGGGCTTTTTAGTGATTCTTTGCATTTTTTAGCATTTCTTAGCGTTTAGTAGGGTTTTCTATAGTTTCTTAGCATTTATTTAGCATTTCTTCGGGTTTCTTATGATTTATTAGGATTTATTTGCACTTATTAGCATTTCTTAGCGATTCTTTGCATTTTTTTTGGCTTTTCTTCAGTTTTTTGAATGTTTTTGTGGGTTTGTTAGAGTTACTTATGGTTTCTTTGCATTTGTTAGGGTTTTATGGGGTTTCTTATAGTTTCTTAGTGTTTCTTGGGATTTCTTAGTGTTTATTAGTGTTTCTTAGCATTTCATAGGGTTTCTTAGCGATTCATAGCATTTTTTTAGCATTTCATGAGGTTTCTCAGTGTTTTTTAGTGTTTCTTTAGGTTACTTAGCGTTTCTTATAGTTTCTTAGCAATTCTTAGGATTTCTAAGTATTTCTTAGGGTTTTATAAAGTTTCTTAGTGTTTTATAGGATTTTTTAGAGTTTCTTTGCGTTCCTTAGTGTTTCTTTGCGTTTATTAGCATTTCATAGACTTTTTTAATGTTTGTTAGGGTTTCATACCATTTCTAAGTGTTTATTAGGGTTTATTAGCTTTTTTTAGTGTTTATTAGTGTTTCTTAGTGATTCTTTACATTTTTTAAGTGTTTCTTGAGTTTCTTAATGTTTTTTAGGATTTCTAAACGTTAATTAGCATTTTTTTACAGTTTCGTAGCATTTCTTATGCTTTTTTAGGGTTTTATAGTGTTTCTTAGGGTTTTATAGGGTTTATTAGAGTTTCTTGGTTTTTCTTAGTTTTTCCTAGGGTTTCTTAATGTTTCTTAGCATTTCATACCATTTTTAAGTGTTTCATAGGGTTAATTAGCATTTCTTAAGGTTTGTTGGCGATTCTTTTCATATTTTAGCATTTCTTACTTTTAATTAGGGTTTCGCACCATTTCTTATTGTTTCTTAGCATTTTTTTAGCATTTCTTCGGGTTTCTTTGGATTTATTAGTGTTTCTTAGAGTTTCAAAGGGTTTCTTAGCGATTCTTAGCTTGTTTTACCGTATCTTGGGGTGTTTTAATGTTTCTTAGGTTTTCTTTGGGTTTTATAGTGTTTCTTAGAGTTTTATAGGGTTTCTTAGAGTTTATTGGCATTTCTTAGTGTTTCCTAGGGTTTCTTAATGTTTCTTAGCATTTCATATCGTTTCTTAGCATTTCCTAGCATTTCATACCGTTTCTAAGTGTTTCATAGGGTTAATTAGCATTTCTTAAGGTTTGTTAGCGATTCTTTGCATATTTTAGCATTTCTTAGTTTTTATTAGGGTTTCCTAACATTTCTTACTGTTTCTTAGCATTTTTTAGCATTTCTTTGGGTTTCTTAGGATTTATTATTAGCGATTCTTATCTTGTTTTACCGTATCTTGGGGTGTTTTAATGTTTCTTAGCATTTCTTAGGCTTTCTTAGGTTTTTATAGTGTTTCTTAGGGTTTTATAGGGTTTCTTAGAGTTTCTTGGCGTTTCTTAGTGTTTCCTAGGGTTTCTTATTGTTTCTTAGCTTTTCTTAGCATTTCATATTGTTTCTTAGCATTTCCTAGAATTTCATACCGTTTCTAAGTGTTTCATACGGTTAATTTGCATTTCTTAAGGTTTGTTAGCGATTCTTTGCATATTTTTGCATTTCTTAGATTTTATTAGGGTTTCCTACCATTTCTTGCTGTTTCTTAGCATTTTTTTAGTATTTCTTCGGGTTTCTTAGGATTTATTAGGGTTTATTAGCATTTCTTAGCGATTGCTAGAATTTTTTTTTTATTTTCTTCAACTTCTAAATGTTTTTAGGGTTTCTTAGTATTATTTATAGTTTCTTTGCATTTGTTAGTGTTTTATTTGGTTTTATAAAGTTTCTTATAGTTTCTTAGTGTTTCTTACGGTTTCTTTGTGTTTTTTAGCGTTTTATAGGGTTTCTTAGCGATTCATAGCATTGTTTTAGCGATTCTTGGTGTTTCTCAGTATTTTTTAGGGTTTCTTAGCGTTACTTAGCATTTCTTATAGTTTCTTAGGATTTCTTAGGCTGCTATCAGGGTTGTTGGATTTTGTTTGCGTTTCCTAGCGTTTCTTAGCATTTTCTTTGCGTTTTGGAGCATTTCCTAGCTTTTCATACCGTTTCTAAGTGTTTGATAGGATTTATTAGGGTTAATTACAATCTCTTAGGGTTTGTTAGTGATTCTTTACATTTTTTAGCATTTCTTAGCGTTTAGTAGGGTTTCCTATAGTTTCTTAGCATTTATTTATCATTTCTTTGGGTTTCTTATGATTTATTAGGATTTATTTGCATTTATTAGCATTTCTTAGCGATTCTTTGCATTTTTTAGCTCTTCTTCAGTTTTTTGAATGTTTTTGTGGGTTTGTTAGCGTTACTTATGGTTTATTTGCATTTGTTAGGGTTTTATTAGGTTTCTTATAGTTTCTTAGTGTTTCTTGGGATTTCTTAGTGTTTATTAGTGTTTCTTAGCGTTTCATATGGTTTCTTAGGGATTCATAGCATTTTTTTAGCATTTCTTGAGGTTTATCAGTGTTTTTTACCGTTTCTTAGGGTTACTTAGCGTTTCTTATAGTTTCTTAGCATTTATTAGGATTTCTAAGTATTTTTTGGGTATTATAAAGTTTCTTAGTGTTTTATAGGGTTTTTTAGAGTTTCTTTGCGTTCTTTACTGTTTCTTTGCGTTTATTAGCATTTCATAGAGTTTTTTAATGTTTGTAAGGGTTTCATACCTTTTCTAAGTGTTTCCTAGGGTTTATTAGTATTTTTTTAGTGTTTATTAGTGTTTCTTAGTGATTGTTAACATTTTTTAGTGTTTCTTGGGTTTATTAATGTTTTTTAGAATTTCCAAGTGTTAATTAGCATTGTTTTATAGTTTCTTAGCATTTCTTACGCTTGTTTAGGGTTTTATAGGGTTTATTAGAGTTTCTTCGCATTTCATACCATTTCTTAGCATTTCATACCATTTCTAAGTGTTTCATAGGGTTAATTAGCATTTCTTAAGGTTTGTTAGCGATTCGTTGCATACTTTAGCATTTCTTAGTTTTGTTGGGGTTTCCTACCATTTCTTACAATTTCTTAGCATTTTTTTAGCATTTCTTCGGGTTTCTTAGGATTTATTAGTTTTTCTTAGAGTTTCAAAGGGTTTCTTAGCGATTCTTATCTTGTTTTACTATATCTTGAGGTTTTTTTTTAATGTTTCTTAGCATTTCTTACGCTTTCTTAGGGTTTTATAGGGTTTCTTAGAGTTTCTTGGCATTTCTTAATGTTTCCTAGGGTTTCTTAATGTTTCTTAGCATTTCTTATCATCTCATACCGTTTCTTAGCATTTCCTAGCATTTCATACCATTTCTAAGTGTTTCATAGGGTTAATTAGCATTTCTTAAGGTTTGTTAGCGATTCTTTGAATATTTTAGCATTTCTTAGTTTTTATTATTGTTTCCTATCATTTCTTACTGTTTCTTAGCATTTTTTTTCGCATTTCCTCGGGTTTCTTAGGATTTATTAGGGTTTATTAGCATTTCTTAGTGATTCTTAGCATTTTTTTAGATTTTCTTTGACTTCTAAATGTTTTTTTAGGGTTTCTTAGTGTTATTTATAATTTTTTTTGCATTTGTTAGTATTTTATTTTGTTTTATAGGGTTTCTTATAGTTTCTTAGTGTTTCTTACGGTTTCTAAGTATTTTTTAGCGTTTCATAGGGTTTCTTAGCGATTCATAGCATTGTTGTAACAATTCTTGGGGTTTCTCAGTAATTTTTAGTGTTTCTTAGAGTTATTTAGTGTCTCTTATAGTTTCTTAGCATTTCTTAGGATTTCTATGTATTTCTTATGGTTTTATAGAGTTTCTTAGTGTTTTATAGAGTTACTTAGAGTTTCTTAGGATTTATTAGAGTTTATTAACGTTTCTTAGGGTTTTATGGTTTTCTTAGAGTTTCTTAGTGTTTCTTTGGGTTTATGAGTTTTTATTAGTGTTTCTTAGAGTTTCAAAGGGTTTCTTAGCGATTCTGAGCTTGTTTTACCGTGTCTTGGGGTTTCTCAGTGTTTTTTTAGGGTTTCTTAGCGTTACTTAGCATTTCTTATAGTTTCTTAGGATTTCTTAGGCTGCTATCAGGGTTCTTAGATTTTATTTGCGTTTCCTAGGGTTTCTTAGCATTTCCTAGCTTGTCACACCGTTTCTAAGTGTTTGATAGGATTTATTAGGGTTAATTAGCGTCTCTTAGGGTTTGTTAGCGATTCTTTGCATTTTTTAGCGTTTAATATGGTTTCCTATAGTTTCTTAGCATTTATTTAGCATTTCTTCGGGTTTCTTATGATTTATTAGGGTTTATTTGCATTTATTAGCATTTCTTAGCGATTCTTAATATTTTTTTGTCTTTTCTTCAGTTTTTTGAATGTTTTTGTGGGTTTGTTAGCGTTACTTTTGGTTTCTTTGCATTTGTTAGGGTTTTATAGGGTTTCTTAGTGTTTCTTAGTGTTTATTAGTGTTTCTTAGCGTTTCATAGGGTTTCTTAGCGATTCTTAGCTTGTTTTACCGTATCTTGTGGTTTTTTTAATGTTTCTTAGCATTACTTAGGCTTTCTTAGGCTTTTATAGTGTTTCTTAGGGTTTTATAGGGTTTCTTAGAGTTTCTTGGCGTTTCTTAGTGTTTCCTAGGTTTTCTTAATGTTTCTTAGCATTTCTTAGCATTTCCTACCGTTTCTTAGCATTTCCGAGCATTTCATACTATTTCAAAGTGTTTCATAGGGTTAATTAGCATTTCTTAAGGTTTGTTAGCGATTCTTTGCATATTTTAGCATTTCTTAGTTTTTATTAGGGTTTCCTACCATTTCTTACTGTTTCTTAGTATTTTTTAGCATTTCTTTGGGTTTCTTAGGATTTATTAGGGTTTATTAGCGTTTCTTAGAGATTCTTAGCATTTTTTTAGATTTTCTTCGACTTCTAAATGTTTTTTAGGGTTTCTTAGTGTTATTTAGAGTTTTGTTGCATTTGTTAGTGTTTTATTTGGTTTTATAGGGTTTCTTATAGTTTCTTAGTGTTTCTTACGGTTTCTAAGTGTTTTTTAGCATTTCATTGGGTTTCTTAGCGATTCATAGCATTGTCTTAGCGATTCTTGGGGTTTCTCAGTATTTTTTAGTGTTTCTTAGAGTTACTTAGTGTTTCTTATAGTTTCTTCGCATTTTTTAGAATTTCTAATTATTTCTTAGCATTTTATAGAGTTTTTTAGGATTTATTAGAGTTTGTTAACGTTTCTTAGGGTTTTATAGGTTTCTTAGAGTTTCTTAGGGTTTATGTGTTTTTATTAGTGTTTCTCAGTATTTCCTTGCTTTTCATTCCTTTTCTTAGTGTTTCCAAGGGTTTATTGGCATTTCTTAGGTATTCTTAGTGATTCTTTGCATTTTTTTAGCATTTCTTCGGGTTTCTTAGGATTTATTAGGGTTTATTCACGTTTATTAGCACTTCTTAGCGATTCTTAGCATTTTTTAGCTTTTCTTCGGGTTCTTAATATTTTTTAGGGTTTCTTAGTGTTACTTAACATTTGTTAAAGTTTCTTTGCATTTTTTAGGGCTTCTTAGCATTTGTTAGGTTTTTATAGGGTTTATTAGAGTTTTTTAGCGTTTCTTAGTGTTTCTTAGAATTTACTAGGGGTTACTAGCGTTTATTAGCATGTTTTTAGCATTTCTTAGCAATTCTTAGCATTTTTTTTAGTGTTTCTTGGGTTTCCTAATGTTCTTTAGGGTTTCTTTTTACTTAGCGTTACTTATAGTTTCTTAGCATTTCTTACGGTTTCTTAGCGTTTCTTAGAATTTCTTAGCCTTTCTTAGGGTTTTATAGGGTTTCTTAGAGTTTATTTGAATTTCATAGTGTTTCTTAGGATTTATTTGGGTTTCTTAATGTTTTTTAGGGTTTCTTAGCGTTACTTAGCACTTCTAATTTCTTCTTAGCTTTTTTTTAGTGTTTTTAGCATTTTATAGGGTTTTATAGGTTTTCTTAGTGTTTCTTAGATTTTCTTAGAGTTTATTAGAGTTTCTTAGGGTTTCTTAATAGTTCTTAGAGTTTATTAGGTTTTTTTAGGGTTTCTTAGCATTACATAGCATTTATTAGGGTTTTATAGGATTTCTTAGGATTTATTAGCATTTCTTAAGGTTTTCTAGGGTTTCTTTGAATTTATTAGTGTTTCTTAGTGCCTCTCAGGATTTATTATGGTTTATTAGCGTTTCTTAGAGATTCATGGCATTTTTTTTAGCGTTTCTTAGGTTTCTTAATATTTTTTTTAGTGTTTCTTAGCGTTATTTTAGCGTTTCTTATAGTTTTTTAGCATTTCTTAGAGTTTCGTAGGGTTTCGTAAGGTTTTATAGGGTTTATTAGAGTTTTTTAGCATTTTTTAGAGTTTATTAGAGTTTGTTAGCATTTCCTTGCATTTCATACCGTTTCTAAGGGTTTTCTAGGGTTTATTATTGTTTCTTAGGGTTTCTTAGCTATCATTTGCATTTTTTTAGCGTTTCTTGGGGTTTCTTTGTGTTTTTAGGGTTTTTTTTGTGTTACTTAGCATTTATTAGGGTTTATTAGTGTTTCTTAGCATTTTATAGGGTTTTGTAGTGTTTCTTAGGATTTATTAGGGTTTATTAGCATTTCTCAGCGATTCTTAGCATTTTTTAGTATTTCTTGGGTTTCTTAATGATTTTAGGGTTTATTAGCGTTACTTAGCACTTCTTATTGCTTCTTAGCATTTTTTAGTGTTTTTAACGTTTTATAGGGTTTTATAGGTTTTCTTATCGTTTCTTAGGGTTTTAAAGGGTTTCTTAGAGTTTATTAGCGTTTCTTAGGGTTTCTTAAGAGTTCTTAGAGTTTATTAGGATTTCTTAGGGTTTCTTAATTTTTTTTAGGGTTTCTTAGTATTACTTAGCATTTCTTAGGGTTTATTAGCGTTTCTTAGGGTTTTATAGGGTTTCTTAGGATTTATTAGTGTTTCTTAAGGTTTTATAGGGTTTATAAGAGTTTCTTAGCGTTTTTTAGAGTTTCTTAGGGTTTCTTAGCATTTCATACTGTTTATATGGGTTTTCCATGGTTTATTATCGTTTCTTAGCTATTCTTAGCATTTTTAGTGTTTCTTGAGGTTTCTTAGTATTTTTTATAGTTTATTTGCGTTACTTAGCATTTATTAGGGTTTATTAGCGTTTCTTAGCATTTTATAGGGTTTTATAGCGTTTCTTACCGTTTTTTAGCTTAGCATTTTAGCATTTCTTAGGATTTTATTAGGTTATATTCTCGTGTATTATAGTTTTTTAGCGTTTATTTAGCGATTCTTAGAATTTTTTTAGTGTTTCTTCAATTTCTTAATGTTTTTTAGGGTTTAATAGCGTTACTTAGCATTTCTTATAGTTTCTTTGATTTCTTAGCGTTTTTTAGTGTTTTATAGGGTTTCTTAGTGTTTTTTAGGGTTTCTTAGAATTTCTTAGCGATAATTAGTGTTTCTTAGTATTTTTTTGTATTTCTTAGCAATTATTAGCATTTTTTAGCGTTTCTTGTGTTTATTAATGTTTTTTAGGATTTCTTAGCATTACTTAGCGTTTCTTATAAGTTCTTAGCATTTATTAGGGTTTTTTAGCGTTTCTTCGGTTTGTAGGGTTTCTTACGGTTATATAGGGTTTCTTAGCATTTTTTAGCGTTTCTTGGGTTTCTTAATGAGTTATAGGTTTTATTAGCATTACTTAGTCCTTCTTATTGCTACTTAGCATTTATTAGTATTTTTTTTATCATTTCTTGCTTCTTATTTCTTAATGAATTTCTTAGTGTTTCTTAGGACTTATCATGGTTTATTAGCGTTTTTAGCGATTCATGGCATTTTTTAGCGTTTCTTAACATTATTTTATTAGCATTTTTTAGTGTTTATTAGCGTTATTTTAGCATTTCTTATTTTTTAAAAAATTCTTAGGGTTTTGTAGGCTTTCTTAAGGTTTTATAGGGTTTATTAGAGTTTTTTAGCGTTTCTTAGTATTTTGTAGCATTTCATACCATTTCTAAGGGTTTTCTAAGGTTTATTAACGTTTCTTAGGGTTTCTTAACTATTCTTAGCATTTTTTAGTGTTTCTTGGGGTTTCTTAGTGTTTTTTAGGGTTTCTTTCCATTAGTTAGCATTTATTATGATTTATTAGCGTTTCTTAGCGTTTTATAGGGTTTTAGCGTTTCTTACTATTATTATTATTTTTTAGCTTTTCTTAGGATTTTATAGGATTTTATTAGGGCTGATTCTCATTTATTATAGTTTCTTAGCATTTTTTTAGCGTTTATTTGGTTTCTTAATATTTTTTAGTGTTTAATAGCGTTTTTTTATCGTTTCTTTGCATTTCTTAGCATTTTTTAGGGTTTTATAGGGTTTCGTAGTGTTTTTTAGGGTTTTATAGGGTTTCTTAGCAATTGTTAGTGTTTCTTATAGTTTCTTTGCATTTCTTAGCATTTCTTATATTTTTATAGGGTTTCTTAGTGTTTTTTAGGGTTTTATGGGGTTTCTTAGCGATTTTTAATGTTTCTTAGGGTTTCTTAGGATTTATTAGGGTTTATTAGTGTTTCTTAGTATATTTTTGCGTTTCTTAGCAATTCTTAGCATTTTTAGCTTTTCTTGTATTTATTAATTCTTTTTAGTGTTTCTTATAAGGTCTTAGCTTTTATTAGGGTTTCTTAGCGTTTCTTAGGGTTTGTAGGGTTTCATAGGATGTATTAGGTTTATTAGCTTTTCTTAGTATTTTTTTAACATTTCTTGGGTTTCTTAATCATTTTTAGGGTTTATCAGCATTACTTAGCGCTTCTTATTGCTTCTTAGCATTTATAGTATTTTTAGCATTTTATAGGATTTATTAACGTTACTTAGCGCTTCTTATTGCTTCTTAGCATTTTCTTTAGTGTTTTATAGGATTTTATAAGAATTCTTAGTGATTCTTAGGGTTTTAAAGGGTTTCTTACATTTTATTAGAATTTCTTAGGGTTTCTTAAGAATTCTTAGAGTTTATTAGGATTTCTTAGGTTTTATTAAAGTTTTTTAGTTTTTATTAGCATTACTTAGCATTTATTAGGGTTTATTAACGTTTCTTTGTGTTTTATAGGGTTTCTAAGGATTTATTAGCATTTCATAGGGTTTTATAGGGTTTTTTGAATTTCTTAGTGTTTCTTAGAATTTATTATAGTTTATTAGCGTTTCTTGGTGATTTATGGCACTTTTTTTAGCGTTTCTTAGGTTTATTAATATTTTTTAGTGTTTCTTAGCGTTATTTTAATGTTTCTTATAGTTTTTTTTAGCATTTATTAGGGTTTCGTAGGGTTTTATAGGGTTTATTAGAGTTTCTTAGTGTTTTTAGGGTTTCTTAGCATTTCATACCATTTCCAAGGGTTTTCTAGGGTTTTAGTAACGTTTCTTAGATATTCTAAGCATTTTTTTTAGCGTTTCTTAGTGTTTTTTAGGGTTTATTTGCATTACTTAGCATTTATTAGAGTTTATTAGCGTTTTATAGGGTTTCTTAGGGTTTTATAGCGTTTCTTACCGTTTTTAGCATTTCTTAGAGTTTTATAGGATTTTATTAGGGGTTTATTCTCTTTTCTTATAGTTTCTTAGCATTTTTTAAGAATTCTAAGCATTTTTTTAGCGTTTCTTCGCTTTCTTAATGTTATTAGGGTTTCATAGCATTACTTAGTGTTTTTATAGTTTTTTTTGCATTTCTTAGCATTTCTTTGGGTTTTATAGGTTTTCTTAGTGCTTTTTAGGGTTTTATAGGGTTTCTTAGAATTTCTTAGTGATTCTTAGTGTTTCTTAGGGTTTCTTAGGATTTATTAGGGTTTATTAATGTTTATTAGTATTTTTTGTGTTTATTAGAAATTTATAGCATTTTTAGCTGTTTATTAATATTTTTTAGGGTTTCTTAGCATTACTTAGCGTTTCTTATAAGTTCTTAGCAGTTATTGGGGTTTCTTAGCGTTTGTAGGATTTCTTAGGATTTCTAAGCATTTCTTACGTTTTTATAGGGTTTCTTAGGATTTCTTAGGGTTTATTAGTGTTTCTTAGCAATTTTTAGAGTTTCTTGGGTTTCTTAATGATTTTTAGGGTTATTTTGCTCTTCTTATTGCTTCTTAGCATTTTTTAGTGTTTTTTTTATCATTTTATAGGGTTTTATATTATTTCTTTACATTTTTTATGGTTTTAAAGGGTTTCTTAGAGTTTATTACCGTTTCTAAGGGTTGTCTAGGGTTTCATGCTATTCTTAGTATTTTTTAGCGTTTTTTGGGGTTTCTTAGTGTTTTTTAGGGTTTATTTACGTTCTTAGCATTTATTAGGGTTTTTTAGGGTTTATTAGCGTTTTATAAGGTTTTATATGGTTTCTTAGGGTTTTATAGGATTTTATTAGGATTTTTCTCGTTTATTACAGTTTCTTAGCATTTCTTCAATTTCTTAATATTTTTTAGGGTTTCATAGCGTTTCTTATAGTTTCTTTACATTTCTTAGAGTTTCTTCGGGGTTTATAGGGTTTCTTAGTGTTTTTAGGATTTTATAGGGTTTTTTTAGAGTTTCATAGCAATTCTTAGTGTTTATGAGGGTTTATTAGTGTTTCTTAGCATTTTTTAGCGTTTCTTGTGATTATTAATATTTTTTAGGTTTTTTAGCGTTACTTAGCATTTCTTAGCGTTTCTTAGGGTTTGTAGGGTTTCTTAGGATTTCTAAGCAGTTCTTACGATTTTATAGGGTTTCTTAGGATTTATTAGCGTTTCTTTGCGACTCTTGGCATTTTTTAGCATTTCTTGGGTTTCTTTATATTTTATAGTGTTTCTTAGCATTACTTAGTGCTTCTTATTGTTTCTTAGCATTTTTTTTTGGGTTTTTTTTAGCATTTTATAGGCTTTCTTAGCGTTTCTTATATTTTTTTAGCGTTTCTTAGGGTTTCTTAAGAGTTCTTAGAGTTTATTAGGATTTCTTAGGGTTGCTTAATGTTTTTTTGGGTTTCTTTGCATTACTTAGCATTGATTAGGATTTTATAGCATTTCTTGCCATTTCTTTGCATTTTTTAGCATTTCTTTGGGTTTTATAGGATTTTATTATGGTTTATTCTCGTTTATTAGCATTTCTTTGCATTTGTTTTTTGCGATTCTTAGCATTTTTTAGTGTTTCTTCGGTTTCTTAATATTTTTTAGAGTTTCTTAGCATTACTTAGCATTTCTTATAGTTTCTTTGCATTTCTTAGCATTTCTTAGTATTTTATAGGGTTTCTTAGGAATTCTGAGTGTTTTTTAGGGTTTCTTAGTGTTTTTTAGCGATTCTTAGTGTTTCTTAGGATTTATTAGGGTCTTTTAGCATTTCTTAGTATTTTTTGACCATTTATTAGTAATTTTTAGCATTTTTTAGTGTTTCTTGCTTTTGTTAAAGTTTTTTAGGGTTTCTTAGCGTTATTTATAATTTCTTAGCATTTATTAGGGTTTCATAGCATTTCCTAGCGTTTTATAGGGTTTCTTAGGATTTCTAAGCATTTTTTACGATTTTATAGGGTTTTAGGATTTATTAGGTTTTATTAGCGTTTTTTTAGTGATTCTTAGAATTGTTTAGCATTTTTTGGTTTTCTTAAAGATTTTTATTATTTATTAGCGTTACTTAGCACTTCTTATCATTTCTTAGCATTTTTTAGAGTTTTTAGCATTTTATAAGGTTTCTTAGCGTTTCTTAGGGTTTTAAAGTGTTTCTTAGAGTTTATTAGCATTTCTAAGGGTTTTCTAGGGTTTCATGCTATCCTTAGTATTTTTAGCAATTCTTGGGGTTTTTTTAGTGTTTTTTGGGGTTTCTTTGCATTACTTAGCATTTATTAGGGTTTATTAGCGTTTCTTAGCATTTGATAGGGTTTTATAGGGTTTCTTAGGATTTTTTTAGCATTTCTTACCATTTTTTAGCATTTCTTTTGGTTTTATAGGATTTTATTAGGGTTTATTTTCATTTATAATAGTTTCTTAGCATTTTTTTTGTTTCTTAATGTTTTTTAGGGTTTCAAAGCGTTACTTAGTGTTTCTTATAGTTTCTTTGCATTTCATAGCGTTTCTTAGGGTTTTATATGTTTTCTTAATGTTTTTAGGGTTTTATAGGGTTTCTTAGAGTTTATTTGTGATTCTTAGTGTTTCTTAGGATTTATTATGGTTTATTAATGTTTCTTAGTATTGTTTTTGCGTTTCTTGTGTTTATTAATGTTTTTTAGGGTTTCTTAGCATTACTTAGCATTTCTTATAAGTTTTTAGCAATTATTAGGGTTTCTTAGCGTTTGTAGGATTTCTAAGTATTTATTACGGTTTTATAAGGTTTCTTAGGATTTATTAGGGTTTATTAGCGTTTCTTAGCATTTTTTGGAGTTTCTTGGGTTTCTTAATGATTTTTAGGGTTTATTAGCATTACTTAGCACTTCTTATTGGTTCTTAGTATTTTTTAGTGTTTTTTTATCGTTTTATAGGGTTTTATAGGATTTCTTTGCGTTTCTTAGGGTTTTAAAGGGTTTCTTTGAATTTATTAGCGTTTCTAAGGGTTTTCTACGGTTCCATGCTATTCTTAGCATTTTTAGCATTTCTTGCGGTTTCTTAGTATTTTTTTAGGATTTATTTGCGTTACTTAGCATTTATTAGGGTTTTTTTTAGGTTTTATTAGCGTTTTATAGTGTTTTTTATGTTTTATTAGCGTTTTATAGGTTTTATAGCGTTTCTTTCCGTTTCTTAGCAATTTTTAGCATTTCTTAGGGTTTTATAGGATTTTATTAGGGTTTATTTTCGTTTATTATAGTTTCTTAGCATTTTTAGGGATTCTTAGCATTTCTTCGATTTCTTAATGTTTTTTAGGGTTTCATAGCATTTTTATAGTTTTTTTTTCATTTCTTAGCGTTTCTTTAAGTTTTATAGGTTTTCTTAGTGTTTCTTAGGGTTTTAGAGGGTTTCTTATAATTTCTTAGCGATTCTTAGTGTTTCTTAGGGTTTCTTAGGATTTATTAGGGTTTATGACTGTTTCTTAGTATTTTTTTGCGTTTCCTAGAAATTCATAGCATTTTTAGTGTTTCTTGTGTTTATTAATGTTTTTTAGGGTTTCTTAGCATTACTTAGTGTTTCTTATAAGTTCTTAGCAATCATTAGGATTTCTTAGCATTTGTAGGATTTCTAAGCATTTCTTATGGTTTTATAGGGTTTATTAGTGTTTCTTAGCATTTTTTAGAGTTTCTTGGGTTTCTTAATGATTTTTAGGGTTTATTAGCATTACTTATCGCTTCTTCTTGCTTCCTAGCATTTTTTAGTGTTTTTTTTATCCTTTTATAGGGTTTTATAGGATTTCTTTGCATTTTTAGGGTTTTAAAGGGTTTCTTAGAGTTTATTAGCATTTCTAAGGGTTTTCTAGGGTTTTGTGCTATTCTTAGCATTTTTTAGCATTTCTTGGGGTTTATTAGTGTTTTTTAGGGTTTATTTGTGTTACTTAGCATTTATTAGGGTTTATTAGCATTTCATAAGGTTTTATAGGGTTTCTTAGGGTTAATTTAGCATTTCGTCGGGTTTCTTAGGATTTACTAGGGTTTATTCACATTTATTAGCACTTTTTAATGATTCTTCGCATGTTTTAGCTTTTCTTCTGGTTCTTAATATTTTTTAGGGTTTCTTAGCATTACTTAGCATTTGTTATAGTTTCTTTGCATTTTTTTAGTGTTTCTTAGCATTTGTTAGGTTTTTATAGGGTTTGTTTGTGTTTCTTTGGGTTTTATAGGGTTTCTTAGAGTTTTTTAGCGTTTTATAGTGTTTGTTAGATTTTACTAGGGGTTATTAGCGTTTACTAGCATTTGTTTTAGCGTTTCTTGGGTATTTTAATGTTTTTTAGGGTTTCTTAGCATTACTTAGTGTTTTATATAGTTTCTTAGCATTTCTTAAGGTTTCTTAGGATTTCTTAGCCTTTCTTAGGTTTTTATAGGGTTTCTTAGAGTTTATTTGCATTTCATAGTATTTCTTAGAGTTTCTTAGGATTTATTTGGGTTTCTTAATGTTTTTTAGGGTTTCTTAGCGTTACTTGTAATTTTTTTTAGTATTTTTAGGGTTTCTTTGTGTTTCTTAGGGTTTTATAGGGTTTCTTAGCATTTCTTAGGGTTTTAAAGGGTTTCTTAGCATTTCTTAGGGTTCCTTAAGGGTTCTTAGAGTTTATTTGATTTTTAGGGTTTCTTAAAGTTTTTTTAGTGTTTCTTAGCGTTACTTAGTATTTATTAGGGTTTCTTAGGGTTTATTGGTATTTTTTTTGGGTTTTATAGGGTTTATTAGAATTTCTTAGTGTTTCTTAGGGTTTATTAGCGTTTCTTGGCGAGTCATAGCATTTTTTAGCATACCTTGCATTTTTTAGTGTTTTTTAGGGTTTCATAGCGTTACCTAGCGTTTATTATAGTTTCTCAGCATTTCTTAGTGTTTCTTAGAATTTTATAGGGTTTCTTAGAGTTTCTTAGCATTTCTTAGCATTTTCTTGTGTTTCATAATGTTTCTAAAGGTTTCCTATGGTTTATTAAGGTTTATTCGCTTTTGTTAGTGTTTCATAGGGTTTCTTAGAAATTCTTAGCATTTTTTGCATTTCTTGGGGTTTCTTATTGTTTTTTGGGGTTTTTAGCGTTACTTGGGAATTTCTTAAAGTTTTATAGGGTTTCTTAGGATTTATTTATTATCGTTTCTTAGCATTTTTTAGCTCTTCTTGGGTTTGTTAATGTTTTTTTTTTGTTTATTAGCGTTACTTGGCTTTTCTTATAATTTCTTATGGTTTTATAGGGTTTCTTAGAGTTTCTTAGTGTTTTGTAGGATTTCTTAGGATTTATTAGGGTTTATTAGCTTTCATAGTAATTCTTTGCATTTTTTTTGCATTTCTTAGATTTCTTAATATTTTTTTGGGTTTCTTAGTGTTACATAGCGTTTCTTAGAGTTTATTAGCTTTTCCTAGGGTTTATTAGTGTTTCTTAGGGTTTTAATGGGTTTTTTAGGATATATTATCATTTCTAATTGTTTTATAGGGTTTCTTAATGTGTTTTGGGGTTTCTTAGCGTTACTTAGTGTTTCTTACCATTTCTTAAAATTTATTAGGGTTTCTTAAGATTTCTTAGCATTTCGTAGGGTTTTATAGGGTTTCTTAGCATTTCTTAGGGTTTCTTAGGATTTATTAGGGTTTATTAGCGTTTCTCAGGGTTTTATAGGGTTTCTTATTGTTTTTGAATATTTTATTGGGTTTCTTAGCATTTTTTAGCGTTACTTAGTATTTATTAGGGTTTCTTAGCGTTTCTTAGGGTTTTATGGGGTTTCTTATTGTTTTTGAATATTTTATTGGGTTTCTTAGAGTTTCTTAGCATTTTTTAGCATTACTTAGCATTTATTAGGGTTTCTTAAGGTTTTATAGGGTTTCTTTGGATTTATTAGCATTTCTTAGGGTTTTACATGGTTTATTAGAATTTCTTAGTGTTTATTAGGATTTCTTAGGGTTAATAAACGTTTATTAGCAATTCTTAGCATTTTTTAGTGTTTCTTGGGTTTCTTAATTTTTTTTAAGGTTTCTTAGCATTAATTAGCATTTCTTATAGTTTCTTAGCATTTTTTAGGATTTCTTAGCTTTTCTTGTGGTTTTATAGTGTTTCTTAGAGTTTATTAGCATTTATTAGTGTTTCTTAGCGTTTCTTAGCATTTTTTAGCGTTACTCAGCATTTATTATGGTTTCTTAGCGTTTCTTAGGGTTTTATAGGGTTTCTTAGGATTTATTAGCATCTATTAGGGTTTTGTAGGGTTTATTAGAATTTCTTAGCGTTTCTTAGTGGTTGTTAGGATTTCTTAGGATTTATTAGGGTTAATAAGTGTTTCTTAGCAAGTTTTAGCAGTTTTTTAGTCTACCTTGGGTTTCTTAATGTTTTTTAGGTTTTCTTAGTGTTACCTAGTGTTTATTATATTTTCTTAGCATTTCTTAGTGTTTCCTATCATTTCTTAGGGTTTCTTAGGATTTTATAGGGTTTTTTAGAGTTTCTTAGCTTTTCTCAGTGTTTCTTAGCATTTCCTAGTGTTTCATATCATTTTAAAATTTTTCCTAGGGTTTATTAGTGTTTCTTAGGGTTTCTCAGTGATTCTTAGCATTTTTTTAGTGTTTCTTATTGTTTTTTTTCAGTTTCTTAACATTACTTGGCATTTCTTGTAGTTTCTTAGCATTTCTAAGGGTTTTATAGGTTTTTTTTTAGCATTTCTTAGTGTTTCATAGTGTTTATTAGGATTTCCTAGGATTTATTAGGGTTTATTAGCAATTTTTTGCATTTTTTTTGTGTTTCTTGGGTTTCTAAATGTTATTTTAGGTTTCTTAGCGTAACTTAGCGTTTCTTATAGTTTCTTAACATTTCTTAGGGTTTATTAGCGTTTCTTAGGGTTTTATAAGTTTTCTTAGGATTTCTTATTATCTCTTAGGGTTTTATAGGGTTTCTTATCATGTCTTAGGGTTTTTTAGAATTTCTTAGGATTACTTAGCGTTTCTTATAGTTTCTTTGCATTTTTTAGCGTTTGTTACGATTTTATAGGGTTTCTTAGTGTTTCTTATTGTTTTTTTTAGGGTTTTATAGGGTTTCTTAGAGTTTCTTAGCAATTCTTAGTGTTTCTTAGGGTTTCTTAGGATTTATTAGCGTTTCTTAGCGACTCTTAGTATTTTTTAGTGTTTCTTGGGTTTCTTAATGTTTTCTAGGCTTTCTTAGCGTTACTTAGCTCTTCTTATTATTTCTTACCATTTTTTAGGTTTTTTTTAGCATTGTATAGGGTTTTATAGGGTTTCTTAACGTTTATTAAAGTTTTAAAGGGTTTCTTAGCGTTTATTAAAGTTTTAAAGGGTTTCTTAGAGTTTATTAGCATTTCTTAGGGTTTCTTAAGAGTTCTTAGAGTTTATTAGGATTTCTGAGAGTTTCTTAAAGTTTTTTAGCGTTACTTAGAATTTCTTAGCATTTCTTAGGTTTTATTAGCGTTTATTAGGGCTTTATAGGGTTTCTTAAGATTAATTAGAGTTTCTTAGAGTTTTATAGTGTTTATTAGAATTTTTCAGGAGTTATAATGGTTTATTAGCATTTCTTATCGATTCTTGACATTTTTTTAGCGTTTCTTGCATTTCTTAATGTTTTCTTGGTTTTCTTAGCGTTATTTAGCATTTCTTATAGTTTCTTACCATTTCATAGATTTTCTTAGGGTTTTACATGGTTTCTTAGAGTTTCTTAGTGTTTCTAAGTGTTTCTTAGGGTTTCGTAGCATTTACTAGCATTTTCTAATGTTTCATACCGTTTCTAAGGGATTTCTAGGATTTATTAGCGTTTCTTAGGGTTTCTTAGCTATTCTTAGCATTTTTTTTGCGTTTCTCGAGATTTCTTAGAGTTTTTTAGGGTTTCGTTACTAAGCATTTCTTAGTATTTCATGGAGTTTTTTTAGTGTTTTTTAGGGTTTCTTATGATTTATTGTGGTTTATTAGCATTTTTTAGTGTTTCTTAACATTTTTTAGCGTTTCTTGGGACTCTTAATATTTTTTTAGGGTTTCTAAGCATTACTTAGCATTTTTTTTATAGTTTCTTAGCATTTCTTAGGGTTTTATAGTGTTTCTCAAGGTTTTATAGGGTTTATTAGGGTTAATTAGCGTTTCTTAGGGTTTCTTAGCATTTTTTAACATTTCTTTAGGTTTCTTAGGATTTATTAGTGTTTATTTGTGATTGTTAGCATTTTTTTAGATTTTCATTACTTAGCGTTTGTTACAGTTTCTTTGCATTTTTTTTGGTTTTCTTAGCATTTCTTAGGTTTATTAGTGTTGGTTTTATAGGGTTTCTTAGGATTTCATAGGGTTTTATAGGGTTTCTCAGAGTTTTTTAACATTTCATAGGATTTCTTAGCATTTATTAGCGTTTCTTTAGGTTTCATTGGGTTACTTAGTGTTTCTTAAGATTTTGTAGGGTTTCTTAGAGTTTTTTAGCGTTTCTTAGGGTTTCTTATGATTTATTAGGGTTTATTAGTGTTTCTTAGGGTTTCTTAGTATTTCTTAAGATTTTATTGGGTTTCTTAGAGTTTCTTAGCGTTTCTTAGTGTTTCTAAGCATTTATTAATGTTTCTTAGCATTTCCTAAGGGTTTCCTAAGATTTATTAGTGTTTCTTAGCATTTCATAGGTTTTCTGAACGATTCTTAGCTTCTTTTTTTTTGTATTTCTTTGGGTTTTATAGAGTTTCTTAGTGTTTTTTAGGATTACTTAGGGTATCTCATGATTTATTAAGATTTATTAGCATTTCTTAGTGTTTATTAGCAATTCATATGATTTTTTAGCATTTCTTAATGTTTTTTTGGGTTTCTTAGCGTTACTTAGTGTTTCATATAGTTTCTTAGCATTTCTTAGGGTTTATTAGCGTTTCTTATGGTTTTATAGTGTTTCTTAGTTTTCCTTAGGCTTTTATAGGGGTTCTTAGATTTTATTTGCGTTTCTTAGCATTTCCTAGAGTTTCATACTGTTTCTAAGTGTTTCCTAGGTTTTATTAGGGTTAATTAGTGTTTCTTAGGGTTTCTTTGCGATTCTTAGCATTTTTTAGTGTTTCTTACCGTTTCTATTTATTTTTAGCATTTTTTAGCGTTTTATAAGATTTATTAGGGTTTATTCACGTTTATTAGTGTTTCTAAGCATTTTTTTTACCGATTCTTAGCATTTTTTAGTGTTTCTTCAGTTACTTAATGTTTCTTTTTAGGATTTCTTAGCGTTACTTTGCATTTCTTCTAGTTTCTTTTTTCATTTCTTAGCATTTTTTAGGGTTTTTTTTTATTTTTTCTTAGGGTTTCTTAGCGTTACTTAGCCTTTCTTAGCATTTATTAGGGTTTCCTAGCGTTTCTTAGGGTTTTATAGGGTTTCTTAGGATTTGTTAGCATTTCTTAGGGTTTCATAGGTTATCTTAGAGTTTCTAAGCGTTTCTTTGGATTTATTAGGGTTTCTTAGTGATTCTTGCCATTTTTTTAGCGTTTCTTGTGTTTCTTAATGTCTTTTAGGGTTTCTTAGCATTATTTAGTGTTTCTTTGCATTATTTAGTGTTTCTTATAATTTCTTAGCATTTATTAGGGTTTCTTAGTGTTTCTTAGGGTTTCTTGGTGTTTCTTTGTGTTTTATAGAGTTTTTTTAGAGTTTTTATAGCGTTTCTTTTTGTCTCTTAGTGTTTTATAGGGTTTTCCAGAGTTTCTTAGTGTCTCTTAGTGTTTCTTAGCATTTCTTAGTGTTTCTCAGTGTTTCATCCCTTTTCTAAGGGTTTTCTAGGGTTTATTAGCATTTCTTAGTAATTTTTAGCATTTTTTAGCGTTTATTGGGTTTTTTAATGTTTTTTAGGGTTTCTAAGCATTACTTAGCATTTTTATAGTTTCTTAGCATTTCTTAGGTTTTCTTAGGGTTTCTTCATGTTTCCTAGGGTTTTGTAGTGTTTCTTTGCATTCCTTGGTGTTGTTTCATAGGGTTTCATTGCATTTTTTATCGTTTCTTAGCATTTTTTAGTGTTTCTTTGGTTTATTAATGTTTTTTGGATTTCTTATAGTTTTTTTGCATTTCTTAGGGTTTTATAGGGTTTCTTAGGGTTTTATAGTGTTTGATTTATTAGGGTTTGTTATCATTTCTTAGCATTTTTAGTGTTTCTTGGGTTTCTTAATGTTTTTTGGGTTTATTAGCGATACTTGGCATTTCTTATAGTTTCTTAGAATTTCTTAGAGTTTTTTAGTGTTTAATAGTGTTTATTACGGTTTCTTAGGATTTATTTGGCTTATTAGCGTTTCTTAGAAATTCTTAGTATTTTTTTTGCGTTTCTTGGGTTTCGTAATGTTTTTTTAGGTTCATTAGCGTTACTTAGAGTTTCTTATAGTTTTTTTTAGCATTTCTTAGAGTTTATTAGCATTTCTTAGGGTTTTATATAGTTTCTTAGGATTTCTTAGCATTTCTTAGGGTTTTGTAGGGTTTCTTAGAGTTTCTTAATGATTTTTAGGATTTCTTAGCGTTAATTAGCGTTTCATATAGTTTCTTAGCATTTATTAGGGTTACTTAGCGTTTATTAGGGTTTTATAGGGTTTCTTAGGATTTCATAGCATTTCTTAGAGTTTTATAGGGTTTCTTAGAGTTTCTTAGCATTTCTTAGGGTTTCTTAGGATTTCATAGCATTTCTTAGAGTTTTATAGGGTTTCTTAGAGTTTCTTAGCATTTCTTAGGGTTTCTTAGGATTTATTAGAGTTTATTAACGTTTCTTAGGGTTTTATAGGTTTCTTAGAATTTCTTAGTGTTTCTTAGGGTTTCTGAGTTTTTATTAGCATTTCTTAGAGTTTCATAGGGTTTCTTAGAGATTCTTAACTTTTTTTAGCATTTCTTGGGGTTTTTTTAGTGTTTTTTAGGGTTTCTTAGCGTTACTTAGTGTTTCTTATAGTTTCTTAGGATTTCTGAGGGTATTATATGATTTCTTTGCGTTCCTTAGGGCTTCTTAGCATTTCCTAGTGTTTCATACGATTTCTAAGTGTTTCATAGGGTTTATTAGGGTTTGTTAGCGATTCTTTACATTTTTTAGCATTTCTTAGTGCTTAGTAGGGTTTCCTATAGTTTCTTAGCATTTATTAGGGTTACTTAGCGTTTATTAGGGTTTCTTAAGATTTCATAGCATTTCTTAGAGTTTCTTAGCATTTCATAGGGTTTCTTAGGATTTATTAGAGTTTATTAACGTTTCTTAGCGTTTTATAGGTTTCTTAGAATTTCTTAGTGTTTCTTAGAGTTTCTGAGTTTTTATTAGCGTTTCATAGAGTTTCATAGGGTTTCTTAGCGATTCTTAACTTTTTTTTAGCATTTCTTGGGGTTTTTTAGTGTTTTTTTAGGGTTTCTTAGCGTTACTTAGTGTTTCTTATAGTTTCTTAGGATTTCTTAGGGTATTATATGATTTCTTTGTGTTTCTTAGGGTTTCTTAGCATTTTTAGTATTTCTTAGGGCTTCTTAGCATTTCCTAGTGTTTCATACGGTTTCTAAGTGTTTCATAGGGTTTATTAGGGTTAATTAGCATTTGTTAGGGTTTGTTAGCGATTCTTTACATTTTTTAGCATTTCTTAGTGTTTAGTAGGGTTTCTTATAGTTTCTTAGCATTTTATTAGTATTTCTTCGGGTTTTTGATGATTTATTAGGGTTTGTTTGTGTTTATTAGCATTTCTTAGCGATTCTTAGCATTTTTTAGCTTTTCTTCAGTTTCTTAGGGTTTTATAGGGTTTCTTAGAGTTTCTTTGCATTTCTTAGTGTTTGCTAGGGTTTCTTAGTGTTTCTTAGCATTTCTTAGCCTTTCATACCATTTCTAAGTGTTTCATAGGGTTTATTAGGGTTAATCAGTGTTTCTTAGGGTTTGTTAGTGGTTCTTTGCATATTTTAGCATTTCTTAGCATTTATTAGGGTTTCTTAGCGTTACTTAGCATTTCTTATAGTTTCTTAGGATTTCTTAGGGTTTTATAGGGTTTCTTTGTGTTTCTTAGGGTTTCTTAGCATTTTTTTAGCATTTCGTAGTGTTTCTTAGCATTTCCTAGCATTTCATATAATTTCTAAGTGTTTTATAGGGTTTATTAGGGTTAACTAGCTTTTCTTAGGGTTCGTTAGCGATTCTTTGCATTTTTTAGCATTTCTTAGCGTTTAGTAGGGTTTCCTATAGTTTCTTAGCATTTATTTAGCATTTCTTCGGGTTTCTTATGATTTATTAGGGTTTATTTGCGTTTATTAGCATTTTTTTAGCGATTCTTAGCATTTTTTTAGCTTTTCATCAATTTTTGAATTTTTTTGTGGGTCTGATAGCGTTACTTATGGTTTCTTTGCATTTGTTAGGGTTTCTTATAGTTTCTTAGTGTTTATTAGGGCTTCTTAGTGTTTTATCAGTGTTTCTTAGCGTTTCATAGGTTATCTAAAAGATTCATTGCTTTTTTTAGTGTTTCTTGGGGTTCCTCGGTGTTTTTTAGTGTTTCTTAGGGTTACTTAGCATTTCTAAGTATTTCTTAGGGTTTTATAGGCTTTCTTAGGATTTTATAGGGTTTCTTAGTGTTTTTTTAGGGTTTCTTAGGATTTATTAGTGTTTCTTAGCGATTTTTAGCGATTCTTAGTATTTTTTTAGCGTATCTTAACAATTCTTAGCATTTTTTAGCGTTTGTAGGGTTTATTAATGTTTTTTAGATTTCTTAGCGTTACTTAGCATTTCTTATAGTTTCTTAGCTTTTGTTAGTGTTTATTAGCGTTTCTTAGTGTTTATAGTGTTTCTTAGTATTTCTTAGGGTTTTATAGGGTTTCTTAGCGTTACTTAGCATTTATTATAGTTTCTTAGCATTTATTAGGGTTTTAAAGGGTTTCTTAGATTTATGTTAGTGTTTCTTATAGTTTTTTTTAGTATTTCTTAGGGTTTCGTAGGGTTTATTATGGTTTTATAGGGTTTATTAGAGTTTCTTAGCATTTCTTAGTGTTTCTCAGGGTTTCTTAGCATTTCCTAGCATTTCATACCATTTCTAAGTGTTTTCTAGGTTTTATTAGCGTTTCTTAGGGATCCTTAGCATTTCTTAGCATTTTTTAGCATTTCTTGGTGTTTCTTAGTGTTTTTTAGGGTTTCTTTGCATTTTTTATTGTTTCTTAGAATCTTTTTAGAGTTTCTTAGAATTTCTTAGGAAATTATTATGGTTTATTTTCCTTTTTTAGTGTTTATTAGTGTTTCTTAGCGATTATTAGCATTTTTCTAGCGTTTCTTGGGTATCTTAATGTTTTTTTAGGGTTTCTAAGCGTTACTTAGCATTTCTTATAGTTTCTTAGGTTTTATAGTGTTTCTTCTTGTTTCTTAGGGTTTTATAGGGTTTCTTATAGTTTCTTTGCGTCTCATAGTATTTTTTAGGGTTTCATAGCTTTTCTTAGCATTTTTTAGCGTTTCTTAGTATTTCCTAGTTTTCATTCCGTTTCTTAGTGTTTCCTAGGGTCCATTTATTAGGGTTACTTAGCGTTTTTTAGGGTTTTATAGGGTTTCTTAGGATTTCATAGCATTTCTTAGAGTTTTATAGGGTTTCTTAGAGTTTCTTAGCATTTCTTAGGGTTTCTTAGGATTTATTAGAGTTTATTAACGTTTCTTAGCGTTTTATAGGTTTCTTAGAATTTCTTAGTGTTTCTTAGGGTTTCTGAGTTTTTATTAGCATTTCTTAGAGTTTCATAGGGTTTCTTAGCGATTCTTAACTTCTTTTAGCATTTCTTGGGGGTTTTTTTTAGTGTTTTTTAGGGTTTCTTAGCATTACTTAGTGTTTCTTATAGTTTCATAGGATTTCTTAGGGTATTATATGATTTCTTTGCGTTCCTTAGTGTTTCTTAGCATTTCTAGCATTTCTTAGGGCTTCTTAGCATTTCCTAATGTTTCATACGGTTTCTAAGTGTTTCATAGGGTTTATTAGGGTTAATTAGCGTTTGTTAGGGTTTGTTAGCGATTCTTTACATTTTTTAGCATTTCTTAGTGTTTAGTAGGGTTTCCTATAGTTTCTTAGCATTTTGTTAGTATTTCTTCGGGTTTCTGATAATTTATTAGGGTTTGTTTGCGTTTATTAGCATTTCTTAGCGATTATTTGCATTTTTTAGCTTTTCTTCAGTTTCTGAATGTTTTTGTGGGTTTGTTAGCATTACTTCTAGTTTCTTTGCATTTGTTAGGCTTTATTGGGTCTTATAGGGTTTCTTGTAGTTTCTTAGGGTTTCTTAGTGTTTCTTAGTGTTTCATAGGGTTTCTTAGCGATTCATAGCATTTTGTTAGCGTTTCTTGGGGTTTTTGAGTGTTTTTAGTGTTTATTAGGGTTACTTAGCATTTCTTATAGTTTCTTAGCATTTCTTAGGATTTCTAAGTATTTCTTAGCATTTTTTAGCGTTTCTTGGGTTTCTTTTATAGAGTTTCTTAGAGTTTCTTTGCATTCCATAGTGTTTCTTAGCATTTATTAGCATTTCATAGGGTTTTTTAGTGTTTGTTAGGGTTTCATACCGTTTCTAAGTGTTTCCTAGGGTTTATTAGCATTTTTTAGTGTTTATTAGTGTTTCCTAGTCATTCTTAATATTTTTTAGTGTTCTTGGGTTTCTTAATGTTTTTTCAGGGTTTCTAAGCATTACTTAGCATTTTTTTTATAGTTTCTTAGCATTTCTTAGAGTTTCTTAGGGTTTTATAGTGTTTCTTAGGGTTTCTTAGAGTTTCTTTGCATTTCTTAGTGTTTTCTAGGGTTTCTTAGTGTTTCTTAGCATTTCTTAGCCTTTCATACCATTTCGAAGTGTTTCATAGGGTTTATTAGTGTTTTTTAGGGTTTGTTAGTGATTCTTTGCATATTTTAGCATTTCTTAGCGTTTCTTAGTGTTTCTTAGGGTTTCTTAGCATTTGTTTTAGCATTTCTTAGCGTTTCTTAGCATTTCATATCGTTTCTAAGTGTTTTATAGGGTTTATTAGGGTTAACTAGATTTTCTTAGGGTTCGTTAGCGATTCTTTGCATTTTTAGCATTTCTTTGCGTTTAGTAGGGTTTCCGATAGTTTCTTAGCATTTATTTAGCATTTCTTCGGGTTTCTTATGATTTATTAGGGTTTATTTGCGTTTATTAGCATTTCTTAGCGATTCTTAGCATTTTTTTAGCTTTTCTTTAGTTTTTGAATTTTTTTTTGTGGGTTTGATAGCGTTACTTATGGTTTTATTGGGTTTTATAGGGTTTCTTATAGTTTCTTAGTGTTTCTTAGGGTTTCTTAGTGTTTTATTAGTGTTTCTTAGCGTTTCATAGGGTTTCTAAAAGATTCATTGCTTTTTTTTTGTGTTTCTTGGGGTTCCTAAGTGTTTCTTAGGGTCACTTAGCATTTCTAAGTATTTCTTAGGGTTTTATAGGCTTTCTTAGGATTTTATAGGGTTTCTTAGTGTTTTTTTAGGGTTTCTTAGGATTTATTAGTGTTACTTAGCGATTTTTAGCGATTCTTAGTATTTTTTTAGCGTATCTTAACAATTCTTAGCATTTTTTAGCGTTTGTAGGGTTTATTAATGTTTTTTAGATTTCTTAGCATTACTTAGCATTTCTTATAGTTTCTTAGCTTTTGTTAGTGTTTATTAGCGTTTCTTAGTGTTTTATAGTGTTTCTTAGTATTTCTTAGGGTTTTATAGGGTTTCTTAGCGTTACTTAGCATTTATTATAGTTTCTTAGCATTTATTAGGGTTTTAAAGTGTTTCTTAGCTTTATGTTAGTGTTTCTTATAGTTTTTTTTAGCATTTCTTAGGGTTCCGTAGGGTTTATTATGGTTTTATAGGGTTTATTAGAGTTTCTTAGCATTTCTTAGTGTTTCTCAGGGTTTCTTAGCATTTCCTAGCATTTCCTTGCATTTTATACCGTTTCTAAGGGTTTTCTAGGTTTTATTTGCGTTTCTTATGGATCCTTAGCTATTTTTAGCATTTCTTGGGGTTTCTTATTGTTTTTTTTTAGGTTTCTTAGCATTTCTTATTGTTTCTTAGTATTTCTTAGGATTTCTTAGCATTTCTTAGGGTTTTGTAGGGTTTCTTAGAGTTTTTTTAGAGTTTCTTAGGAAATTATTATGGTTTATTTTCCTTTTTTAGTGTTTACTAGTGTTTCTTAGCGATTATTAGCATTTCTTTAGCGTTTCTTGGGTTTCTTAATGTTTTTTTAGGGTTTCTAAGCGTTACTTAGCATTTCTTATAACTTTTTAGCATTTCTTAGGGTTTCTTAGGTTTTATAGTGTTTCTTCTTGTTTCTTAGGGTTTTATAGGGTTTCTTAGAGTTTCTTTGCATCTCATAGTGTTTTTTAGGGTTTCATAGCTTTTTTAGCATTTCTTAGCTTTTCTTAGTATTTCCTAGTTTTCATTTCGTTTCTTAGTGTTTCCTAGGGTCTATTAGGGTTAATTTGCATTTCTTAGGGATTCTTTGTGATTCTTTGCATTTTTTTAGCATTTCTTAGCGTTTACTTGGGTTTTCTAGCGTTTGTTACTATTTTTAGTATTTTTAGCATTTCGTCGGGTTTCTTAGGATTTACTAGGGTTTATTCACATTTATTAGCACTTTTTAGTGATTCTTCACATTTTTTTAGCTTTTCTTCTGGTTCTTAATATTTTTTAGGGTTTCTTAGCATTGCTTAGCGTTTGTTATAGTTTCTTTGCATTTTTTAGTGTTTCTTAGCATTTGTTAGGTATTTATAGGGTTTGTTTGTGTTTCTTTCGGTTTTATAGGATTTCTTAGAGTTTCTTAGCATTTCTTAGCATTTCCTTGTGTTTCATAATGTTTCTAAAGGTTTCCTATGGTTTATTAAGGTTTATTCGCTTGTCTTAGTGTTTCATAGGGTTTCTTAGAAATTCTTAGCATTTTTCGCATTTCTTGGGGTCTCTTATTGTTTTTTACGGTTTTTTAGCGTTACTTGGGAATTTCTTAGGGTTTTATAGGGTTTCTTAGGATTTATTTATTATCGTTTCTTAGCAATTCTTAGCATTTTTTAGCGCTTCTTGGGTTTCTTAATGTTTTTTTTGTTTATTAACGTTACTTGGCTTTTCTTATAATTTCTTAGTATTTCTTATGGTTTTATAGGGTTTCTTAGAGTTTCTTAGTGTTTCGTAGGATTTCTTAGGATTTATTAGGGTTTATTAGCTTTCTTAGCAATTCTTTGCATTTTTTTTGCATTTCTTAGATTTCTTAATATTTTTTTGGGTTTCTTAGTGTTACATAGTGTTTCTTAGCTTTTCCTAGGGTTTATTAGTGTTTCTTAGGGTTTTATAGGATTTCTTAGGATATATTATCATTTCTAATTGTTTTATTGGGTTTCTTAATGTGTTTTGGGGTTTCTTAGTGTTACTTAGTGTTTCTTATAATTTCTTAAAATTTATTAGGGTTCCTTAGGATTTCTTAGCATTTCTTAGGGTTTTATAGGATTTCTTAGCATTTCTTAGGGTTTCTTAGGATTTATTAGGGTTTATTAGCATTTCTCAGGGTTTTATTGGGTTTCTTATTGTTTTTGAATATTTTATTGGGTTTCTTATCATTTTTTAGCGTTACTTGGCATTTATTAGGGTTTCTTAGCGTTTCTCAGGGTTTTATAGGGTTTCTTATTGTTTTTGAATATTTTATTGGGTTTCTTAGAGTTTCTTAGCATTTTTTTAGCATTACTTAGCATTTATTAGGGTTTCTTAAGGTTTTATAGGGTTTCTTTGGATTTATTAGCATTTCTTAGGGTTTTACATGGTTTATTAGAATTTCTTAGCGTTTCATAGTGTTTATTAGGATTTCTTAGGGTTAATAAGCGTTTATTAGCAATTCTTAGCATTTTTTAGCGTTTCTTGGGTTTCTTTTATAGAGTTTCTTAGAGTTTCTTTGCATTCCATAGTGTTTCTTAGCATTTATTAGCATTTCATAGGGTTTTTTAGTGTTTGTTAGGGTTTCATACCGTTTCTAAGTGTTTCCTAGGGTTTATTAGCATTTTTTAGTGTTTATTAGTGTTTCCTAGTCATTCTTAATATTTTTTAGTGTTCTTGGGTTTCTTAATGTTTTTTCAGGGTTTCTAAGCATTACTTAGCATTTTTTTTATAGTTTCTTAGCATTTCTTAGAGTTTCTTAGGGTTTTATAGTGTTTCTTAGGGTTTCTTAGAGTTTCTTTGCATTTCTTAGTGTTTTCTAGGGTTTCTTAGTGTTTCTTAGCATTTCTTAGCCTTTCATACCATTTCGAAGTGTTTCATAGGGTTTATTAGTGTTTTTTAGGGTTTGTTAGTGATTCTTTGCATATTTTAGCATTTCTTAGCGTTTCTTAGTGTTTCTTAGGGTTTCTTAGCATTTGTTTTAGCATTTCTTAGCGTTTCTTAGCATTTCATATCGTTTCTAAGTGTTTTATAGGGTTTATTAGGGTTAACTAGATTTTCTTAGGGTTCGTTAGCGATTCTTTGCATTTTTAGCATTTCTTTGCGTTTAGTAGGGTTTCCGATAGTTTCTTAGCATTTATTTAGCATTTCTTCGGGTTTCTTATGATTTATTAGGGTTTATTTGCGTTTATTAGCATTTCTTAGCGATTCTTAGCATTTTTTTAGCTTTTCTTTAGTTTTTGAATTTTTTTTTGTGGGTTTGATAGCGTTACTTATGGTTTTATTGGGTTTTATAGGGTTTCTTATAGTTTCTTAGTGTTTCTTAGGGTTTCTTAGTGTTTTATTAGTGTTTCTTAGCGTTTCATAGGGTTTCTAAAAGATTCATTGCTTTTTTTTTGTGTTTCTTGGGGTTCCTAAGTGTTTCTTAGGGTCACTTAGCATTTCTAAGTATTTCTTAGGGTTTTATAGGCTTTCTTAGGATTTTATAGGGTTTCTTAGTGTTTTTTTAGGGTTTCTTAGGATTTATTAGTGTTACTTAGCGATTTTTAGCGATTCTTAGTATTTTTTTTAGCGTATCTTAACAATTCTTAGCATTTTTTAGCGTTTGTAGGGTTTATTAATGTTTTTTAGATTTCTTAGCATTACTTAGCATTTCTTATAGTTTCTTAGCTTTTGTTAGTGTTTATTAGCGTTTCTTAGTGTTTTATAGTGTTTCTTAGTATTTCTTAGGGTTTTATAGGGTTTCTTAGCGTTACTTAGCATTTATTATAGTTTCTTAGCATTTATTAGGGTTTTAAAGTGTTTCTTAGCTTTATGTTAGTGTTTCTTATAGTTTTTTTTAGCATTTCTTAGGGTTCCGTAGGGTTTATTATGGTTTTATAGGGTTTATTAGAGTTTCTTAGCATTTCTTAGTGTTTCTCAGGGTTTCTTAGCATTTCCTAGCATTTCCTTGCATTTTATACCGTTTCTAAGGGTTTTCTAGGTTTTATTTGCGTTTCTTATGGGTCCTTAGCTATTTTTAGCATTTCTTGGGGTTTCTTATTGTTTTTTTTTAGGTTTCTTAGCATTTCTTATTGTTTCTTAGTATTTCCTAGGATTTCTTAGCATTTCTTAGGGTTTTGTAGGGTTTCTTAGAGTTTTTTTAGAGTTTCTTAGGAAATTATTATGGTTTATTTTCCTTTTTTAGTGTTTACTAGTGTTTCTTAGCGATTATTAGCATTTCTTTAGCGTTTCTTGGGTTTCTTAATGTTTTTTTAGGGTTTCTAAGCGTTACTTAGCATTTCTTATAACTTTTTAGCATTTCTTAGGGTTTCTTAGGTTTTATAGTGTTTCTTCTTGTTTCTTAGGGTTTTATAGGGTTTCTTAGAGTTTCTTTGCATCTCATAGTGTTTTTTAGGGTTTCATAGCTTTTTTAGCATTTCTTAGCTTTTCTTAGTATTTCCTAGTTTTCATTTCGTTTCTTAGTGTTTCCTAGGGTCTATTAGGGTTAATTTGCATTTCTTAGGGATTCTTTGTGATTCTTTGCATTTTTTTAGCATTTCTTAGCGTTTACTTGGGTTTTCTAGCGTTTGTTACTATTTTTAGTATTTTTAGCATTTCGTCGGGTTTCTTAGGCTTTACTAGGGTTTATTCACATTTATTAGCACTTTTTAGTGATTCTTCACATTTTTTTAGCTTTTCTTCTGGTTCTTAATATTTTTTAGGGTTTCTTAGCATTGCTTAGCGTTTGTTATAGTTTCTTTGCATTTTTTAGTGTTTCTTAGCATTTGTTAGGTATTTATAGGGTTTGTTTGTGTTTCTTTCGGTTTTATAGGATTTCTTAGAGTTTCTTAGCATTTCTTAGCATTTCCTTGTGTTTCATAATGTTTCTAAAGGTTTCCTATGGTTTATTAAGGTTTATTCGCTTGTCTTAGTGTTTCATAGGGTTTCTTAGAAATTCTTAGCATTTTTCGCATTTCTTGGGGTCTCTTATTGTTTTTTTACGGTTTTTTAGCGTTACTTGGGAATTTCTTAGGGTTTTATAGGGTTTCTTAGGATTTATTTATTATCGTTTCTTAGCAATTCTTAGCATTTTTTAGCGCTTCTTGGGTTTCTTAATGTTTTTTTTGTTTATTAACGTTACTTGGCTTTTCTTATAATTTCTTAGTATTTCTTATGGTTTTATAGGGTTTCTTAGAGTTTCTTAGTGTTTCGTAGGATTTCTTAGGATTTATTAGGGTTTATTAGCTTTCTTAGCAATTCTTTGCATTTTTTTTGCATTTCTTAGATTTCTTAATATTTTTTTGGGTTTCTTAGTGTTACATAGTGTTTCTTAGCTTTTCCTAGGGTTTATTAGTGTTTCTTAGGGTTTTATAGGATTTCTTAGGATATATTATCATTTCTAATTGTTTTATTGGGTTTCTTAATGTGTTTTGGGGTTTCTTAGTGTTACTTAGTGTTTCTTATAATTTCTTAAAATTTATTAGGGTTCCTTAGGATTTCTTAGCATTTCTTAGGGTTTTATAGGATTTCTTAGCATTTCTTAGGGTTTCTTAGGATTTATTAGGGTTTATTAGCATTTCTCAGGGTTTTATTGGGTTTCTTATTGTTTTTGAATATTTTATTGGGTTTCTTATCATTTTTTAGCGTTACTTGGCATTTATTAGGGTTTCTTAGCGTTTCTCAGGGTTTTATAGGGTTTCTTATTGTTTTTGAATATTTTATTGGGTTTCTTAGAGTTTCTTAGCATTTTTTTAGCATTACTTAGCATTTATTAGGGTTTCTTAAGGTTTTATAGGGTTTCTTTGGATTTATTAGCATTTCTTAGGGTTTTACATGGTTTATTAGAATTTCTTAGCGTTTCATAGTGTTTATTAGGATTTCTTAGGGTTAATAAGCGTTTATTAGCAATTCTTAGCATTTTTTAGCGTTTCTTGGGTTTCTTTTATAGAGTTTCTTAGAGTTTCTTTGCATTCCATAGTGTTTCTTAGCATTTATTAGCATTTCATAGGGTTTTTTAGTGTTTGTTAGGGTTTCATACCGTTTCTAAGTGTTTCCTAGGGTTTATTAGCATTTTTTAGTGTTTATTAGTGTTTCCTAGTCATTCTTAATATTTTTTAGTGTTCTTGGGTTTCTTAATGTTTTTTCAGGGTTTCTAAGCATTACTTAGCATTTTTTTTATAGTTTCTTAGCATTTCTTAGAGTTTCTTAGGGTTTTATAGTGTTTCTTAGGGTTTCTTAGAGTTTCTTTGCATTTCTTAGTGTTTTCTAGGGTTTCTTAGTGTTTCTTAGCATTTCTTAGCCTTTCATACCATTTCGAAGTGTTTCATAGGGTTTATTAGTGTTTTTTAGGGTTTGTTAGTGATTCTTTGCATATTTTAGCATTTCTTAGCGTTTCTTAGTGTTTCTTAGGGTTTCTTAGCATTTGTTTTAGCATTTCTTAGCGTTTCTTAGCATTTCATATCGTTTCTAAGTGTTTTATAGGGTTTATTAGGGTTAACTAGATTTTCTTAGGGTTCGTTAGCGATTCTTTGCATTTTTAGCATTTCTTTGCGTTTAGTAGGGTTTCCGATAGTTTCTTAGCATTTATTTAGCATTTCTTCGGGTTTCTTATGATTTATTAGGGTTTATTTGCGTTTATTAGCATTTCTTAGCGATTCTTAGCATTTTTTTAGCTTTTCTTTAGTTTTTGAATTTTTTTTTGTGGGTTTGATAGCGTTACTTATGGTTTTATTGGGTTTTATAGGGTTTCTTATAGTTTCTTAGTGTTTCTTAGGGTTTCTTAGTGTTTTATTAGTGTTTCTTAGCGTTTCATAGGGTTTCTAAAAGATTCATTGCTTTTTTTTTGTGTTTCTTGGGGTTCCTAAGTGTTTCTTAGGGTCACTTAGCATTTCTAAGTATTTCTTAGGGTTTTATAGGCTTTCTTAGGATTTTATAGGGTTTCTTAGTGTTTTTTTAGGGTTTCTTAGGATTTATTAGTGTTACTTAGCGATTTTTAGCGATTCTTAGTATTTTTTTAGCGTATCTTAACAATTCTTAGCATTTTTTAGCGTTTGTAGGGTTTATTAATGTTTTTTAGATTTCTTAGCATTACTTAGCATTTCTTATAGTTTCTTAGCTTTTGTTAGTGTTTATTAGCGTTTCTTAGTGTTTTATAGTGTTTCTTAGTATTTCTTAGGGTTTTATAGGGTTTCTTAGCGTTACTTAGCATTTATTATAGTTTCTTAGCATTTATTAGGGTTTTAAAGTGTTTCTTAGCTTTATGTTAGTGTTTCTTATAGTTTTTTTTAGCATTTCTTAGGGTTCCGTAGGGTTTATTATGGTTTTATAGGGTTTATTAGAGTTTCTTAGCATTTCTTAGTGTTTCTCAGGGTTTCTTAGCATTTCCTAGCATTTCCTTGCATTTTATACCGTTTCTAAGGGTTTTCTAGGTTTTATTTGCGTTTCTTATGGGTCCT
Source organism: Trapa incisa (assembly GCA_030064435.1). Taxonomy (NCBI): domain Eukaryota; kingdom Viridiplantae; phylum Streptophyta; class Magnoliopsida; order Myrtales; family Lythraceae; genus Trapa; species Trapa incisa. Next base: position 23,614,391 of record CM057784.1, read on the forward strand.
TAGCTATTTTTAGCATTTCTTGGGGTTTCTTATTGTTTTTTTTTAGGTTTCTTAGCATTTCTTATTGTTTCTTAGTATTTCCTAGGATTTCTTAGCATTTCTTAGGGTTTTGTAGGGTTTCTTAGAGTTTTTTTAGAGTTTCTTAGGAAATTATTATGGTTTATTTTCCTTTTTTAGTGTTTACTAGTGTTTCTTAGCGATTATTAGCATTTCTTTAGCGTTTCTTGGGTTTCTTAATGTTTTTTTAGGGTTTCTAAGCGTTACTTAGCATTTCTTATAACTTTTTAGCATTTCTTAGGGTTTCTTAGGTTTTATAGTGTTTCTTCTTGTTTCTTAGGGTTTTATAGGGTTTCTTAGAGTTTCTTTGCATCTCATAGTGTTTTTTAGGGTTTCATAGCTTTTTTAGCATTTCTTAGCTTTTCTTAGTATTTCCTAGTTTTCATTTCGTTTCTTAGTGTTTCCTAGGGTCTATTAGGGTTAATTTGCATTTCTTAGGGATTCTTTGTGATTCTTTGCATTTTTTTAGCATTTCTTAGCGTTTACTTGGGTTTTCTAGCGTTTGTTACTATTTTTAGTATTTTTAGCATTTCGTCGGGTTTCTTAGGATTTACTAGGGTTTATTCACATTTATTAGCACTTTTTAGTGATTCTTCACATTTTTTTAGCTTTTCTTCTGGTTCTTAATATTTTTTAGGGTTTCTTAGCATTGCTTAGCGTTTGTTATAGTTTCTTTGCATTTTTTAGTGTTTCTTAGCATTTGTTAGGTATTTATAGGGTTTGTTTGTGTTTCTTTCGGTTTTATAGGATTTCTTAGAGTTTCTTAGCATTTCTTAGCATTTCCTTGTGTTTCATAATGTTTCTAAAGGTTTCCTATGGTTTATTAAGGTTTATTCGCTTGTCTTAGTGTTTCATAGGGTTTCTTAGAAATTCTTAGCATTTTTCGCATTTCTTGGGGTCTCTTATTGTTTTTTACGGTTTTTTAGCGTTACTTGGGAATTTCTTAGGGTTTTATAGGGTTTCTTAGGATTTATTTATTATCGTTTCTTAGCAATTCTTAGCATTTTTTAGCGCTTCTTGGGTTTCTTAATGTTTTTTTTGTTTATTAACGTTACTTGGCTTTTCTTATAATTTCTTAGTATTTCTTATGGTTTTATAGGGTTTCTTAGAGTTTCTTAGTGTTTCGTAGGATTTCTTAGGATTTATTAGGGTTTATTAGCTTTCTTAGCAATTCTTTGCATTTTTTTTGCATTTCTTAGATTTCTTAATATTTTTTTGGGTTTCTTAGTGTTACATAGTGTTTCTTAGCTTTTCCTAGGGTTTATTAGTGTTTCTTAGGGTTTTATAGGATTTCTTAGGATATATTATCATTTCTAATTGTTTTATTGGGTTTCTTAATGTGTTTTGGGGTTTCTTAGTGTTACTTAGTGTTTCTTATAATTTCTTAAAATTTATTAGGGTTCCTTAGGATTTCTTAGCATTTCTTAGGGTTTTATAGGATTTCTTAGCATTTCTTAGGGTTTCTTAGGATTTATTAGGGTTTATTAGCATTTCTCAGGGTTTTATTGGGTTTCTTATTGTTTTTGAATATTTCATTGGGTTTCTTATCATTTTTTAGCGTTACTTGGCATTTATTAGGGTTTCTTAGCGTTTCTCAGGGTTTTATAGGGTTTCTTATTGTTTTTGAATATTTTATTGGGTTTCTTAGAGTTTCTTAGCATTTTTTTAGCATTACTTAGCATTTATTAGGGTTTCTTAAGGTTTTATAGGGTTTCTTTGGATTTATTAGCATTTCTTAGGGTTTTACATGGTTTATTAGAATTTCTTAGCGTTTCATAGTGTTTATTAGGATTTCTTAGGGTTAATAAGCGTTTATTAGCAATTCTTAGCATTTTTTAGCGTTTCTTGGGTTTCTTTTATAGAGTTTCTTAGAGTTTCTTTGCATTCCATAGTGTTTCTTAGCATTTATTAGCATTTCATAGGGTTTTTTAGTGTTTGTTAGGGTTTCATACCGTTTCTAAGTGTTTCCTAGGGTTTATTAGCATTTTTTAGTGTTTATTAGTGTTTCCTAGTCATTCTTAATATTTTTTAGTGTTCTTGGGTTTCTTAATGTTTTTTCAGGGTTTCTAAGCATTACTTAGCATTTTTTTTATAGTTTCTTAGCATTTCTTAGAGTTTCTTAGGGTTTTATAGTGTTTCTTAGGGTTTCTTAGAGTTTCTTTGCATTTCTTAGTGTTTTCTAGGGTTTCTTAGTGTTTCTTAGCATTTCTTAGCCTTTCATACCATTTCGAAGTGTTTCATAGGGTTTATTAGTGTTTTTTAGGGTTTGTTAGTGATTCTTTGCATATTTTAGCATTTCTTAGCGTTTCTTAGTGTTTCTTAGGGTTTCTTAGCATTTGTTTTAGCATTTCTTAGCGTTTCTTAGCATTTCATATCGTTTCTAAGTGTTTTATAGGGTTTATTAGGGTTAACTAGATTTTCTTAGGGTTCGTTAGCGATTCTTTGCATTTTTAGCATTTCTTTGCGTTTAGTAGGGTTTCCGATAGTTTCTTAGCATTTATTTAGCATTTCTTCGGGTTTCTTATGATTTATTAGGGTTTATTTGCGTTTATTAGCATTTCTTAGCGATTCTTAGCATTTTTTTAGCTTTTCTTTAGTTTTTGAATTTTTTTTTGTGGGTTTGATAGCGTTACTTATGGTTTTATTGGGTTTTATAGGGTTTCTTATAGTTTCTTAGTGTTTCTTAGGGTTTCTTAGTGTTTTATTAGTGTTTCTTAGCGTTTCATAGGGTTTCTAAAAGATTCATTGCTTTTTTTTTGTGTTTCTTGGGGTTCCTAAGTGTTTCTTAGGGTCACTTAGCATTTCTAAGTATTTCTTAGGGTTTTATAGGCTTTCTTAGGATTTTATAGGGTTTCTTAGTGTTTTTTTAGGGTTTCTTAGGATTTATTAGTGTTACTTAGCGATTTTTAGCGATTCTTAGTATTTTTTTAGCGTATCTTAACAATTCTTAGCATTTTTTAGCGTTTGTAGGGTTTATTAATGTTTTTTAGATTTCTTAGCATTACTTAGCATTTCTTATAGTTTCTTAGCTTTTGTTAGTGTTTATTAGCGTTTCTTAGTGTTTTATAGTGTTTCTTAGTATTTCTTAGGGTTTTATAGGGTTTCTTAGCGTTACTTAGCATTTATTATAGTTTCTTAGCATTTATTAGGGTTTTAAAGTGTTTCTTAGCTTTATGTTAGTGTTTCTTATAGTTTTTTTTAGCATTTCTTAGGGTTCCGTAGGGTTTATTATGGTTTTATAGGGTTTATTAGAGTTTCTTAGCATTTCTTAGTGTTTCTCAGGGTTTCTTAGCATTTCCTAGCATTTCCTTGCATTTTATACCGTTTCTAAGGGTTTTCTAGGTTTTATTTGCGTTTCTTATGGGTCCTTAGCTATTTTTAGCATTTCTTGGGGTTTCTTATTGTTTTTTTTTAGGTTTCTTAGCATTTCTTATTGTTTCTTAGTATTTCCTAGGATTTCTTAGCATTTCTTAGGGTTTTGTAGGGTTTCTTAGAGTTTTTTTAGAGTTTCTTAGGAAATTATTATGGTTTATTTTCCTTTTTTAGTGTTTACTAGTGTTTCTTAGCGATTATTAGCATTTCTTTAGCGTTTCTTGGGTTTCTTAATGTTTTTTTAGGGTTTCTAAGCGTTACTTAGCATTTCTTATAACTTTTTAGCATTTCTTAGGGTTTCTTAGGTTTTATAGTGTTTCTTCTTGTTTCTTAGGGTTTTATAGGGTTTCTTAGAGTTTCTTTGCATCTCATAGTGTTTTTTAGGGTTTCATAGCTTTTTTAGCATTTCTTAGCTTTTCTTAGTATTTCCTAGTTTTCATTTCGTTTCTTAGTGTTTCCTAGGGTCTATTAGGGTTAATTTGCATTTCTTAGGGATTCTTTGTGATTCTTTGCATTTTTTTAGCATTTCTTAGCGTTTACTTGGTTTTCTAGCGTTTGTTACTATTTTTAGTATTTTTAGCATTTCGTCGGGTTTCTTAGGCTTTACTAGGGTTTATTCACATTTATTAGCACTTTTTAGTGATTCTTCACATTTTTTTAGCTTTTCTTCTGGTTCTTAATATTTTTTAGGGTTTCTTAGCATTGCTTAGCGTTTGTTATAGTTTCTTTGCATTTTTTAGTGTTTCTTAGCATTTGTTAGGTATTTATAGGGTTTGTTTGTGTTTCTTTCGGTTTTATAGGATTTCTTAGAGTTTCTTAGCATTTCTTAGCATTTCCTTGTGTTTCATAATGTTTCTAAAGGTTTCCTATGGTTTATTAAGGTTTATTCGCTTGTCTTAGTGTTTCATAGGGTTTCTTAGAAATTCTTAGCATTTTTCGCATTTCTTGGGGTCTCTTATTGTTTTTTACGGTTTTTTAGCGTTACTTGGGAATTTCTTAGGGTTTTATAGGGTTTCTTAGGATTTATTTATTATCGTTTCTTAGCAATTCTTAGCATTTTTTAGCGCTTCTTGGGTTTCTTAATGTTTTTTTTTGTTTATTAACGTTACTTGGCTTTTCTTATAATTTCTTAGTATTTCTTATGGTTTTATAGGGTTTCTTAGAGTTTCTTAGTGTTTCGTAGGATTTCTTAGGATTTATTAGGGTTTATTAGCTTTCTTAGCAATTCTTTGCATTTTTTTTGCATTTCTTAGATTTCTTAATATTTTTTTGGGTTTCTTAGTGTTACATAGTGTTTCTTAGCTTTTCCTAGGGTTTATTAGTGTTTCTTAGGGTTTTATAGGATTTCTTAGGATATATTATCATTTCTAATTGTTTTATTGGGTTTCTTAATGTGTTTTGGGGTTTCTTAGTGTTACTTAGTGTTTCTTATAATTTCTTAAAATTTATTAGGGTTCCTTAGGATTTCTTAGCATTTCTTAGGGTTTTATAGGATTTCTTAGCATTTCTTAGGGTTTCTTAGGATTTATTAGGGTTTATTAGCATTTCTCAGGGTTTTATTGGGTTTCTTATTGTTTTTGAATATTTCATTGGGTTTCTTATCATTTTTTAGCGTTACTTGGCATTTATTAGGGTTTCTTAGCGTTTCTCAGGGTTTTATAGGGTTTCTTATTGTTTTTGAATATTTTATTGGGTTTCTTAGAGTTTCTTAGCATTTTTTTAGCATTACTTAGCATTTATTAGGGTTTCTTAAGGTTTTATAGGGTTTCTTTGGATTTATTAGCATTTCTTAGGGTTTTACATGGTTTATTAGAATTTCTTAGCGTTTCATAGTGTTTATTAGGATTTCTTAGGGTTAATAAGCGTTTATTAGCAATTCTTAGCATTTTTTAGCGTTTCTTGGGTTTCTTTTATAGAGTTTCTTAGAGTTTCTTTGCATTCCATAGTGTTTCTTAGCATTTATTAGCATTTCATAGGGTTTTTTAGTGTTTGTTAGGGTTTCATACCGTTTCTAAGTGTTTCCTAGGGTTTATTAGCATTTTTTAGTGTTTATTAGTGTTTCCTAGTCATTCTTAATATTTTTTAGTGTTCTTGGGTTTCTTAATGTTTTTTCAGGGTTTCTAAGCATTACTTAGCATTTTTTTTATAGTTTCTTAGCATTTCTTAGAGTTTCTTAGGGTTTTATAGTGTTTCTTAGGGTTTCTTAGAGTTTCTTTGCATTTCTTAGTGTTTTCTAGGGTTTCTTAGTGTTTCTTAGCATTTCTTAGCCTTTCATACCATTTCGAAGTGTTTCATAGGGTTTATTAGTGTTTTTTAGGGTTTGTTAGTGATTCTTTGCATATTTTAGCATTTCTTAGCGTTTCTTAGTGTTTCTTAGGGTTTCTTAGCATTTTGTTTTAGCATTTCTTAGCGTTTCTTAGCATTTCATATCGTTTCTAAGTGTTTTATAGGGTTTATTAGGGTTAACTAGATTTTCTTAGGGTTCGTTAGCGATTCTTTGCATTTTTAGCATTTCTTTGCGTTTAGTAGGGTTTCCGATAGTTTCTTAGCATTTATTTAGCATTTCTTCGGGTTTCTTATGATTTATTAGGGTTTATTTGCGTTTATTAGCATTTCTTAGCGATTCTTAGCATTTTTTTAGCTTTTCTTTAGTTTTTGAATTTTTTTTTGTGGGTTTGATAGCGTTACTTATGGTTTTATTGGGTTTTATAGGGTTTCTTATAGTTTCTTAGTGTTTCTTAGGGTTTCTTAGTGTTTTATTAGTGTTTCTTAGCGTTTCATAGGGTTTCTAAAAGATTCATTGCTTTTTTTTTTGTGTTTCTTGGGGTTCCTAAGTGTTTCTTAGGGTCACTTAGCATTTCTAAGTATTTCTTAGGGTTTTATAGGCTTTCTTAGGATTTTATAGGGTTTCTTAGTGTTTTTTTAGGGTTTCTTAGGATTTATTAGTGTTACTTAGCGATTTTTAGCGATTCTTAGTATTTTTTTAGCGTATCTTAACAATTCTTAGCATTTTTTAGCGTTTGTAGGGTTTATTAATGTTTTTTAGATTTCTTAGCATTACTTAGCATTTCTTATAGTTTCTTAGCTTTTGTTAGTGTTTATTAGCGTTTCTTAGTGTTTTATAGTGTTTCTTAGTATTTCTTAGGGTTTTATAGGGTTTCTTAGCGTTACTTAGCATTTATTATAGTTTCTTAGCATTTATTAGGGTTTTAAAGTGTTTCTTAGCTTTATGTTAGTGTTTCTTATAGTTTTTTTTAGCATTTCTTAGGGTTCCGTAGGGTTTATTATGGTTTTATAGGGTTTATTAGAGTTTCTTAGCATTTCTTAGTGTTTCTCAGGGTTTCTTAGCATTTCCTAGCATTTCCTTGCATTTTATACCGTTTCTAAGGGTTTTCTAGGTTTTATTTGCGTTTCTTATGGGTCCTTAGCTATTTTTAGCATTTCTTGGGGTTTCTTATTGTTTTTTTTTAGGTTTCTTAGCATTTCTTATTGTTTCTTAGTATTTCCTAGGATTTCTTAGCATTTCTTAGGGTTTTGTAGGGTTTCTTAGAGTTTTTTAGAGTTTCTTAGGAAATTATTATGGTTTATTTTCCTTTTTTAGTGTTTACTAGTGTTTCTTAGCGATTATTAGCATTTCTTTAGCGTTTCTTGGGTTTCTTAATGTTTTTTTAGGGTTTCTAAGCGTTACTTAGCATTTCTTATAACTTTTTAGCATTTCTTAGGGTTTCTTAGGTTTTATAGTGTTTCTTCTTGTTTCTTAGGGTTTTATAGGGTTTCTTAGAGTTTCTTTGCATCTCATAGTGTTTTTTAGGGTTTCATAGCTTTTTTAGCATTTCTTAGCTTTTCTTAGTATTTCCTAGTTTTCATTTCGTTTCTTAGTGTTTCCTAGGGTCTATTAGGGTTAATTTGCATTTCTTAGGGATTCTTTGTGATTCTTTGCATTTTTTTAGCATTTCTTAGCGTTTACTTGGGTTTTCTAGCGTTTGTTACTATTTTTAGTATTTTTAGCATTTCGTCGGGTTTCTTAGGCTTTACTAGGGTTATTCACATTTATTAGCACTTTTTAGTGATTCTTCACATTTTTTTAGCTTTTCTTCTGGTTCTTAATATTTTTTAGGGTTTCTTAGCATTGCTTAGCGTTTGTTATAGTTTCTTTGCATTTTTTAGTGTTTCTTAGCATTTGTTAGGTATTTATAGGGTTTGTTTGTGTTTCTTTCGGTTTTATAGGATTTCTTAGAGTTTCTTAGCATTTCTTAGCATTTCCTTGTGTTTCATAATGTTTCTAAAGGTTTCCTATGGTTTATTAAGGTTTATTCGCTTGTCTTAGTGTTTCATAGGGTTTCTTAGAAATTCTTAGCATTTTTCGCATTTCTTGGGGTCTCTTATTGTTTTTTACGGTTTTTTAGCGTTACTTGGAATTTCTTAGGGTTTTATAGGGTTTCTTAGGATTTATTTATTATCGTTTCTTAGCAATTCTTAGCATTTTTTAGCGCTTCTTGGGTTTCTTAATGTTTTTTTTGTTTATTAACGTTACTTGGCTTTTCTTATAATTTCTTAGTATTTCTTATGGTTTTATAGGGTTTCTTAGAGTTTCTTAGTGTTTCGTAGGATTTCTTAGGATTTATTAGGGTTTATTAGCTTTCTTAGCAATTCTTTGCATTTTTTTTGCATTTCTTAGATTTCTTAATATTTTTTTGGGTTTCTTAGTGTTACATAGTGTTCTTAGCTTTTCCTAGGGTTTATTAGTGTTTCTTAGGGTTTTATAGGATTTCTTAGGATATATTATCATTTCTAATTGTTTTTATTGGGTTTCTTAATGTGTTTTGGGGTTTCTTAGTGTTACTTAGTGTTTCTTATAATTTCTTAAAATTTATTAGGGTTCCTTAGGATTTCTTAGCATTTCTTAGGGTTTTATAGGATTTCTTAGCATTTCTTAGGGTTTCTTAGGATTTATTAGGGTTTATTAGCATTTCTCAGGGTTTTATTGGGTTTCTTATTGTTTTTGAATATTTCATTGGGTTTCTTATCATTTTTTAGCGTTACTTGGCATTTATTAGGGTTTCTTAGCGTTTCTCAGGGTTTTATAGGGTTTCTTATTGTTTTTGAATATTTTATTGGGTTTCTTAGAGTTTCTTAGCATTTTTTTAGCATTACTTAGCATTTATTAGGGTTTCTTAAGGTTTTATAGGGTTTCTTTGGATTTATTAGCATTTCTTAGGGTTTTACATGGTTTATTAGAATTTCTTAGCGTTTCATAGTGTTTATTAGGATTTCTTAGGGTTAATAAGCGTTTATTAGCAATTCTTAGCATTTTTTAGCGTTTCTTGGGTTTCTTTTATAGAGTTTCTTAGAGTTTCTTTGCATTCCATAGTGTTTCTTAGCATTTATTAGCATTTCATAGGGTTTTTTAGTGTTTGTTAGGGTTTCATACCGTTTCTAAGTGTTTCCTAGGGTTTATTAGCATTTTTTAGTGTTTATTAGTGTTTCCTAGTCATTCTTAATATTTTTTAGTGTTCTTGGGGTTTCTTAATGTTTTTTCAGGGTTTCTAAGCATTACTTAGCATTTTTTTTATAGTTTCTTAGCATTTCTTAGAGTTTCTTAGGGTTTTATAGTGTTTCTTAGGGTTTCTTAGAGTTTCTTTGCATTTCTTAGTGTTTTCTAGGGTTTCTTAGTGTTTCTTAGCATTTCTTAGCCTTTCATACCATTTCGAAGTGTTTCATAGGGTTTATTAGTGTTTTTTAGGGTTTGTTAGTGATTCTTTGCATATTTTAGCATTTCTTAGCGTTTCTTAGTGTTTCTTAGGGTTTCTTAGCATTTGTTTTAGCATTTCTTAGCGTTTCTTAGCATTTCATATCGTTTCTAAGTGTTTTATAGGGTTTATTAGGGTTAACTAGATTTTCTTAGGGTTCGTTAGCGATTCTTTGCATTTTTAGCATTTCTTTGCGTTTAGTAGGGTTTCCGATAGTTTCTTAGCATTTATTTAGCATTTCTTCGGGTTTCTTATGATTTATTAGGGTTTATTTGCGTTTATTAGCATTTCTTAGCGATTCTTAGCATTTTTTTAGCTTTTCTTTAGTTTTTGAATTTTTTTTTGTGGGTTGATAGCGTTACTTATGGTTTTATTGGGTTTTATAGGGTTTCTTATTGTTTCTTAGTGTTTCTTAGGGTTTCTTAGTGTTTTATTAGTGTTTCTTAGCGTTTCATAGGGTTTCTAAAAGATTCATTGCTTTTTTTTTGTGTTTCTTGGGGTTCCTAAGTGTTTCTTAGGGTCACTTAGCATTTCTAAGTATTTCTTAGGGTTTTATAGGCTTTCTTAGGATTTTATAGGGTTTCTTAGTGTTTTTTTAGGGTTTCTTAGGATTTATTAGTGTTACTTAGCGATTTTAGCGATTCTTAGTATTTTTTTAGCGTATCTTAACAATTCTTAGCATTTTTTAGCGTTTGTAGGGTTTATTAATGTTTTTTAGATTTCTTAGCATTACTTAGCATTTCTTATAGTTTCTTAGCTTTTGTTAGTGTTTATTAGCGTTTCTTAGTGTTTTATAGTGTTTCTTAGTATTTCTTAGGGTTTTATAGGGTTTCTTAGCGTTACTTAGCATTTATTATAGTTTCTTAGCATTTATTAGGGTTTTAAAGTGTTTCTTAGCTTTATGTTAGTGTTTCTTATAGTTTTTTTTAGCATTTCTTAGGGTTCCGTAGGGTTTATTATGGTTTTATAGGGTTTATTAGAGTTTCTTAGCATTTCTTAGTGTTTCTCAGGGTTTCTTAGCATTTCCTAGCATTTCCTTGCATTTTATACCGTTTCTAAGGGTTTTCTAGGTTTTATTTGCGTTTCTTATGGGTCCTTAGCTATTTTTAGCATTTCTTGGGGTTTCTTATTGTTTTTTTTTAGGTTTCTTAGCATTTCTTATTGCTTTCTTAGTATTTCCTAGGATTTCTTAGCATTTCTTAGGGTTTTGTAGGTTTCTTAGAGTTTTTTAGAGTTTCTTAGGAAATTATTATGGTTTATTTTCCTTTTTTAGTGTTTACTAGTGTTTCTTAGCGATTATTAGCATTTCTTTAGCGTTTCTTGGGTTTCTTAATGTTTTTTTAGGGTTTCTAAGCGTTACTTAGCATTTCTTATAACTTTTTAGCATTTCTTAGGGTTTCTTAGGTTTTATAGTGTTTCTTCTTGTTTCTTAGGGTTTTATAGGGTTTCTTAGAGTTTCTTTGCATCTCATAGTGTTTTTTAGGGTTTCATAGCTTTTT